>PGIR01000089.1:0-162525 GCA_002812735.1 Scedosporium dehoogii
GGGGGGGGGACTTTACCAATTTGAGTCATGAAGCCGGCAAACAAGAATGGGTTACCGTGCATGATTATCCGCCCTATGTAGCCCACGATCTCGACGAGGCAGCCGAGGATGACGCAAACCATGAACCAGGTCTGCTTCCAGCGGAAACCGAGGTAGGCATGGACCAGGAGGGCGAGGGCGTAGAGGACGATGAAGACGATGTTGGCGGGCAAGCTGGGGCGGTAGCGGTAGACGGAGTACTCGAGGGGGCAGAGATCGAGGGTGCAGTTTGCGGAGGGGCCGAAGACGATGATGTAGGGCGGGAGGCCCGGAGGGGGGTTTGAGTCGGCCATGGTTGATGATGCGCTGGAGTCTGAGTGGAGATCGAGATCGTAAAGAATAGAACGGAGAGAGCAGTGAAGGCAGTGAAGGGATACCTTGTTCCTTTTTGTATCTTTCTATTTTTCAGTTGACCAGATCTTCGTGAGGAAAGAAATATTCTTGGCGTTTTCTTTATTGATCAATGAAGAAAGGAAGGATCCCAACGTGCGATCTTTGGATGAGGAACACAAAGACTTAAATAAATCTCATCTCCAATGACACCCCATCGCGAAACTTTTGATGATCCCTCCCTGGTGCGGCTCCGGGAAGGAATGTCCAAAGCCTTTATCCCACCCTTTTGGCTAGGCCCCGCCCTTTGTCTCCGCCGTCCGTCTTGCCATTACCTGCCAGCCCTACACCACCATCGCACTCGCATTCCGAACTTGGGGAAACGGCGTATAGGTTACGCGGCCTCGGGGTTTTGATGGGCAGACTAACAGGCTTGGGCTTAGCCGCAGTGCCTGCACGGTCGGATGCATTTTCTGACAGCTGGGGCGAGTGGCGGAGCTCATCTATCAATGATCCGACCCAACTTCGCTCGTAATTCGTATGAAGAAACGGAAGAGACAAAAAGGAAGAAAGCTTGACGTTGGATGGAGGGCGGAAGCAGGTCCGCAGGGGATGGAGCCGGTATCGGGTACATTGTTTTTGGCGTAGCTTTGCGTGGGGGGATGAGGTATCTGGTGCGTAGGATCCAAGAGGAACCTGAAAGTATTCATACGAGTCGAGCTTGGGCGGATACAAAATGGGCCCCAGCAAATTATGCTTTAAAGTTTAAACAGTTCCTGACTTGCTTGGATATCAATGCCCAAGGGCCTTCTCTGATTCTGCCTGGGCATTGGTGCTATCAATGGTTTCCACGTTGTACTTCGTAATATTTGCCAACCTCGATGTCTTCGCCAACTTTGAGCCGTCCGCTTAAAGGGAGGTCCAAGGGAGGTCCAAGACTGTCTGCAGAAGCTCATTTTGATTTCGGCCGCCATCGATCAATCTAGTATCAACCAGAACGAAACATCCACTTCGCGAATCTCAAGTTCGTCATCATACCTGCGCCAAGACTTGGGTTAGTTAGTGATCAAGCCGAGATGGTCCGACTCCGTCGATACGGCCGATACTGATGAGGTTTGACGCCGCACTCGCACTCGCACTCGCGCATGTCCAAAGAAGTCAAGGTACAGGACGAGTACCACCGCCTGCCGTCGTCCGCTAGTCTGGCTGAGCCACCGCCATCGTAGGGCTGGATTCAGACTTCCGCCAAACTTCCACCAATCCACCATCGACACTTTAAGCTTGTCTTTGGTTTATTTCCTGTTCAAGCAACAAAGTGCGAATCTGACCGTGTCATTCCACGTGTGCAAAATCCTGCCTTGCTACCTGCCTTGCTAGGCAGCAAAATAGACTTGCTCGTTTTTCGATTTCACAGTTCGAAGGATTAGATCACCCCCCAAAACCCTCATTTTCTATTCTCCACCAACGATCGCATCGGGTGTCTGTCTAATGTCACAATCACTCGAGTTCAAGGTGGGATCAAGGGCCTGGCTAATATCGATGAGTGGAAATATCGAACTTTGGGGAACCTAAGCAGGTTGCCTTGATGTGCTCCGCCATCCTGCGTGCACGCTGACGGGCCTTGAATGAAACCTCTTCCATTTTATTTTCCCTACGGCTCACCTCCTATGTAGTTTACAATGTTGAAGCCGATTTTCGCTCACATCTCCGCAGCACGCTTGGTATATCCATCCCGTCCGAAACGCCGCTGGCCCTACTTGAGAGACACGGCGCTGATATGAGACAACGACTCGCATGGCCTGGCCCGTGGTCTCCATTTCATTCATTCCATCCCCCCCAAAGAATCATCGATGGCATCTCCCCTTCCTTCCTTTTATTTATCCATTTTCTTCCTTTCTTTTTTTCCCCTTTTCATTTTAATCCATTTCCGGCCCCTTACTCGGTGACTGCTCCCAGACATAGTGTCGAAATTGTAAAACACCACCTCCGAAGGCCCGGAGCCGGGGCCGGTCTTCTTTGTCCAAACCTTCAGGATGTACTTCGTACAAGGGAATACCATTGATTTTCGTAAGTCAGTCTCTGTTTACTATATCAGAGCAAATCCGCCCAGCGCAACCCCAGTCACCGTCATCGCCGCAACGACCGCGGCGACCCTAGCCCCCCTCGCTTTCTCCGCAAACGACACTCCCCCCGCACCTTTCTTATCCCCATCGGTCCCCTTCCCGCCGGCCGGGGCCGTCTCAGCCGGAAGCTTCTCCAGCCCAGCCGTAATGGTGACGGGAGCATACCCATAGCTCCCGCCGCTCGTCCACGTAAAGTTATACGTATTCCACTCCCCCGCAAAATCCGGCTGCTTCTTCGAATACCAACCCTTACCGACGTGCGTCAAATCGCACGACGCGCTATCCATGCCCTCGAGCTTGCACCTATTCACGAGGGTCCTGTCCTTTCCGTAATTCGTGGCCGTGTACTCGAACGTGCCGGGACCCTGCGTGATGGTTCGCGGCGCCGCCGTGTGGTTCCTGTTCCAAGAGCGCGTCTGCGTCTGCCGGCGGAGCGTCGGGATGGCCTTCGAGAGGTCCTCGGAGACGACGGTGTGCGCGTAGGACTGGGTCCGGAGATCGGTGAGCGTGCCGGTTATGACGATGGTTGTGGCGGATTCGTCGACGGCGATGATTGAGCCCGTGTCGCGGTGGAACATGGTGTAGGGGAGGCCGCGTTCTTCGTCGCCGCGGACGTCGAGGTAGAAGACGGAGATGACGCGTGTCGTGGAGGAGGTTGCTGCTGTTGGGGGAGGAGAGGGCGGTTTTGAGGGGCCCGTCGTGAGGGTTGGTGTTGGGGTTGGTTCTAAGGGGAAGTCGATGGCAGATGTGGATAAGGGTTGCTCTTGAGCGGAGGCGGCGAGGGCGAGGAAGACGCCGGCGATGGCAGGCAAGGAGAGGGAGACCATTTTGGAGTAATTTTTTTTTTTTCGCGGTCGGGCTTATGATGAGCTGTGGTTGAGGTGTAAAGTGAGTTCCAAGCTTGTTCTGCGTCACTCAGGATGTTCTGATGTGATGATGGCCTGTTCTCAATTGCAGTGTCCCGTGCAAGAGGGCCAGGTTCGATGCGAAGATGCTCATGCCAACGATTTGGCGATAGCTCCGTAGGAGGTTATGATTTTTGTCAAATAGACGGACGGGATATATATTCTGAACCTCCCAAAAGCATGGACAGAAGAAAAAATCGAGAAATGAGACAGACCGGAAGCGCCTACTTGGCGACGACTCGCCGGGTCCGTTTCGATGAACTTATAATAATCTCTGCTTCACCGAGCAGAACAGCTCGAAGAACAACATCCCAACTTGACCATCAAGAGAGCAGGGAGGATGAGGATGAAAATGCGACTGGAGGCTGCCTTCTTTTTGGCCCCTTCTCTCCCCGCGAGTATCGAACCCTCTCTACAAATACCTGTTCACAGCGTCGGGACATGGATCGGTCGGAACGAAGCGAGAGGCAACGTATACAAGTGTGTGCGTGTTCCTTCATATAACTTCACATAACCAGGCTTCTATTCCATCTCTGGCCAAGGCGGGGGGGCCGTGTTGCCAAGGCCGGACAACGATAGCACACGGAGTATTATAGTATTGTAGAGCAAGTGATCGACGGCTGTCACGGCTCCGACCAAGGATTGGACAACTATCTCTCCCCTCCTTACTCTCGCGCTAAATGTGTATGTGTATATATAAATGAGCCCATCAAATGCATTGGTTGTATTATTCGAGAAACAGGCGTAGGTGACAAGGGATGCAGAGAACGTGTCTACTTTTTCTTCTTCGCCTGCTCTTTGCGTTCCCCTCCTCGTCTCCGGCTATGATTCCGGAGGACAGCATTTTAGCCGTGGAAGTGGCACATGGAGGAAGTACAAAGTGCCTCCTCCCTCTCTAGGATTGGAGAATGGGGTGGAGAAAATGAGTGTGCGTGCGGCCGTCCCGAAATAGGATTCTCCCATTGCATCCTAACACGGTATATAGGTCGAGGGATTGGTTTTACCATGGGTGAACTAATGATTTGCAGCCGGTTCTGGGGATCCCATCCGTCTTGAACGTGCTTCTGACGATCCTTCTGCGTTCCCGCGCCCTCACTTTTGTTTCTTCCTGTCGTAGTGGATGCAAGACAGGTCAACCTTGGACTCGGCTCGAGTCTCTGAATCCCATCACGGCCGTGTTTCTTCCCACAGGAGAATATTTCGAGGAACCTGGCCGCCCCCTGAGGATTGACAGCAGGCGGAGGGCTAGGGGAAATAAATATGCCAATATCTAGGCCGCGCGGCTGGTTCCTATTGCAAGAATCCCCGATTGGGCCAGATTCTGGGACTCCGTGTCGAAATCGAAATCGAAGGCGGCCATGGAAGAAGAACAATTTATTCCTGTCCCAGCCTCTCGTCTTCATCATCCAACTCCTTACGGGATTATTGCGCCGTTTCGGGAGATGTTATGAGCATTGCGATATATCTCGACTAATGAATTTTCAAAGATGTTGAGCCGGTGCACCTTCATCACCTTCACTGCCTCGAGACCTCCTTGCTCTGGAAGGGTGGAAGCGATCACTGATTTCTTTGCGTCCTGAAACAAATCATGGAAAGCAGTGGGAGCTACCTCTGGCCTTTTCGTTCTTGTATTTCTTCGTAGTGGGATACTATCGATCGAATTTTCTCGCTACCATCTAATGTATCAAGGGTTCAAATGTTCCATGCGGTTCGTGATTGCTCAGATGGAGCGTACGTGGCGGAACGGAGGATCGACGGGATTAGACTTCGGAATTAATTATTTCCCTTTCTCTTCCTGCCTAGAATTGAATATGAATTCTTTTTCGTCTCTTGCCGATTGGAATTAAGATTTTACCGTGGAGAATGCAGAGAAGAGGTATGGAGAGGTCTGTTGTCTGCAAACATGCGGGGACGCATATAGATTCCTTTCGGCATCTATTTTGAGCCCAAGTGTAAGTCAGGACCTCGGGACCTCAGGGGTGAAAGGGCCGGTCCTCGGATTGTGTCTGGCAATAACACAGTTGAAAGCTCAGCTAGCCCACCCTTGATAATCGAAGCCTCTCACCATGGGAATCGAGTTAGTCAAGTGAGCGAAGTGTCGAGCTGGTTCAACGGCCCTACTGCCATCGTTTCTTCTTCTTCTCGGACTGGACTTCGGCTCGGTGTGCTTCTTGGCTCTGGTGTCCAATGCCTTGTAGCGACCAGGCATTCTTGGTTGGAGAAGAGAGTTATCGAGATTTGAGGGTAATGCGACGGAACCAACGCCATCGTGATCTGCGGCACCTAAAACTGAGATATCTAGACCCAAATAATTCAACTATGTATCACGGAGCGGGGCCTTGGTGCAACTGCGCGGTGTTGGGTTTGTGAGTTTGTGAAGTTTGATTCTGTCAAGACTTGCACCATCCTGTACTGGGCTCGGTTCGGTTCGCGATCCTCGTCTAGCATCATATAACCTCTCTCCTTTTCTCTTCCTTAATCGACATCTTGCTCTCTATTCCTATTGGGCGTATACTGTCTTTGCTTGAATGGCAGTGACGCTGAGAATGAGAGGAGAAATGAACCTCTCCACCATGTCGTCGCGTCGCCGAGGGTTTCGGACTGGGACGAATCGAAGACATCGCATTCTCCAAAATGTCTCAAAGCCGGGGAAAGCCATCAAGACTGCTCTCGGGTCTGCATCACCTCCATCGGATACAATACATTCGACGTCCCAGAAACCTCCATCTCGCCGGAACTAGGCCGTGTCTAGCTCGTAGCGACCTCTCCCGCGACGCATGCCAGCCTCGGATCCGCTCATGTAGGCCGCATCGATATCGCGCTTCTTTACACCTTGCCCGTCCAAACCCCGCCCGCCCGCTCCGACCCCCCAACTGGCATCCTCGACATTGTTCGTACTCATCCCACCCCGACCCGGCTGATCCTCCTCGCCCAAACTTGCTCCTCCGTCCACTCCCATATCCACCCATGGACCTTCAACACACACTTTACCTTTCCCCCCTGTGCTTCTACTGCGAAACACTGCACCATACGGGGCCTCTCGACGTGCCCTCTAACACGGACTACCACCGTCCGGGAAGCCGAAAGACTCCTCTAGCGGTCTCGGCACCAGCCCTCGTTCCGAGTTTACTGCTGGTTAAGCGCTGGCATACTGCCACATACTCTAGCGTTCAAGTGCTACCGAAGCAGGTGAGATGAACGAACGCTATTATAGAGAGCTTATAGTTAACCAGTGGCAGCCAGCCCGATGTTAAACGCTGATTTCAAAGCGACGCCCCTCCTCACGCAGCTCGTGTCCGAGGTGCGCAAACGGGAACGTTTCATTCTAGGAACCACCCGGATGATTCTCGTCGTCGAAAAAGAGATCGAGTGGATTCGAGGATCCAAGATGGTTCGCTTATGTTTCCGTCACGGCAGCGGGTGATGCAGATCGATGTTGTTGGATTTTGAGAAACTAATGGCAAGTGCGACGACGGAATAACATTGTGTAGTGAGGCTTCACGCCTCACTCATTGTAGTTCGATTGCAATAAGAGCAACGGTCGTCATATGGTAGTCGCATGGAACTTGGCTACCTTGTCGGCGATGATTCAGGAAGGACGCCTAAAGTTTGAATCAAGCAAGGGAAAGAGACCCTTGAAGTACTCGTGTTGACAGCCCAGGCAGCAGCCATCAGGGTGCGATGTGAACTAAGGCGAACAGGCCATCTTATCCACATCGTCTTGGCATAGCAGCCTCTTTCCCCAGGATCGTGAATGAAGATTAAAAAGACTTACACTAAGCCAGGAAACGGATGCAGGCCCCAAGATCGGCGACCCACGCTCCCGTCCCGGTCCGATGGTCTGTCCGTGTCCAACTGTAGTCTAGAGATCTTGGCATCTTTTGCAGGTTGATGACCTCTTCACCAGGAATCCAACGATTTATCAACAGATTCACGTCGCATTTGTGTTGTCATACTTGAATGCATGCGCTTTTCAGGTGTCCTGCCAACTGTCACCGACTGTCCTTGATTGGCACCTATTCAAAACGAAAATTGACACATGGTACAACCCCTTTAGGGGGGGGAAGTGACTCTGGACCCTGTGCCAAACTTGGCTGGCGAACTACCACCAGGTACAGATTTCACGATTTCAATGAGGCACAGGCAAACCAAGTTCGTGCATCCCTGGGTTGACAACTTGGTTCAGCGACGGATGAAATCTTGACTGGAGACCTTGGACCCGTGGCGAAACTTAAAATCCCGAGACAGACAATTCTTCATGGAAGCCCCCCCGGAGTGAGACAAAGACTCAACCATAAGCGGGTGGCTTCGCGTGGGTCACAACGGCCGAGATAACCGGCGACTAATGCTCGCGCGTCCGATATAACCCCCCCCCCCCTAAAAAAATCAAATATAAGCCTTCCACAAGCGAGCGGGAAGTGATGATGAATACTGGAATGCGGACCTCGCCTCCCTGCCATCCGATATCCATTCAAAAGTGGCACCCGGGCGGTTTGCGGTTACGAAGTCTCATGGAGATGAAAACCTGACGAGACAACACCGGCGACCAAACATCAAGCCACGACGAGAAAGAGAACGAAGAAAAAAAAATACATCGAGCGTCAATCCAACCTAATCCACGATGTGATTAACACCTACTCCACCAGGCCGTCTGCGGTGGGAGACAAATGGCAAGACCTAGACGCTACTGCAGGTTTGACCAGATGTCTCGGGAAGGTCCCCGCCACCGCGGGAGAGATTGGAGATTGGGTTGAATCTCGGAATGGCATATCAATGATCAAGTCGACCCAGGGCGGTTTGCACCGAAGGGGGGGTGAAAGGGGTAATGGGTGATCTCCGTTCTCACCTTTCAGTGACGGCAAGATCAACCACTATTCTCGTTACGGGGGGTTCTCTATTTCGTAGGGTCGGACGATGATGATGAGAGATATATTGGAACTATTGCTCGCTAGTCACTCATTCCGACGCATCGTGAATTGGTTGGGCCATCACGCCAGCTGCTATTGTAGGGCGCCGACTAAGATGCAGCCACCAACGCATCGACGAGGGGGTTTGGGAAGGCTAGGCTCATATACTTTGTAGCCAAGTAGCCAACAGGACGACTTGGAAATCAATAGAACATGCCCAAGTCGTCGAACCCAACGTGAACAAATTCCGGATCTGTCGACAAGCTCAACCTCGCTGTCATTGTCGTCTCGCTCACCAACCAAATCCCTCCACATCCACCGCCAATGTGCATCCGGGCCTCGGCCATCAACGAAATGAGCTCCTCTCCCCCCAATCAGCCACTAGCGAATGCTCTCTCGATTGACGCCACCACTTCCGAAGGTAATCTTGGATAAAAAGTGGTGCAAGCGCAAGCACACACAAATGTCCCAAAAGGGATAAACCCCAGCAAAAGCCCAAGGTACCAAAAAGTCAAAGTGAAGACCCCCGCCCAATTTGTGAACTGGACCCTGGTACCTTGCAGAAAACCCCCTTGGTATTTCGCCAATGGTTATTGGTTGCTGTGTTGTTTCAAGAACGAACGAACCAAGATTTTCCTTCCCTGGAAGGGGGTGGCAGAGGGACGGATGTGGTGCAACGCTGTAATTTCGGCGATCCTGGAAAAGAAGAGGTCCCCACACACACACCTGATATTTCAATGAAAGGGAGATGAGAAATTTCGTCCGGCGGTTCCTTGCGCTGGGTTGGGTGCATTACTTCGTAGGAGGAGGAAGGTATCAATCCCATGAGAACCAGACCCCACACACGGTCCCCCCGGCAGATTAAGACGGACAAGAGTTGCTTAGGACTTGCCTGATTTGAAAGAGATCGCTTCTGATCCGAGATAAATCGTAATCTTACTTGCCAGTGGGATCCCGGTCCTTTCGACTTGTGTTTGTCACCTGGACGACAGGTGTCGATCACTGGAATACCGCCGAAGCCGAAGGCAGATCCCCCACGAACTCGGCGGCTCCGGAATCCGTTCTCTACTGTTCATTTCACGATGGCGATTTTTCGAAAGCAGTGTAGGATGTTTTGGTTGAAAAATTCGGCGCAAACCCAGAAACAACTCCGGAGCACCACCGTTATTAGAAAATTAAGCTACAAAGTAGAGGAAACATCAAAAATGCCATGATATCAAAACAACAAAATCTTGTTTGCGTCCCATGAGATCAAAAAAATGCTGGTATTGAAAAGCCCTAGGAAACTTTTTACATGCCATACAAGCTCTTCGTAAGCTCGCGCTTGCGTTCGAAAAAAGTGGTCATAAGAATTTGAACGTTAGAACCCCTTCTCCCATTTGAAAATTATACTCTCAAGCTCCCAGTTTTCATCTTGTCAAAAGGTGAAAGCAGAAGAGAAAATTTACGCGAAAGCGTAGGCGGCAATACCGGCAGCAGCGGCGAAGAAGATGGAGCCGGCCATAGAAGCGGCACCGGCGGTGATGGGGGGAGAAGGACCACCGGGGGAGCTAAGAAGCAGAGTCAGTATCAATTGTACTTGTGTAGAGATGCGAGGGGATATAACTTACGTGCCGTTTCCGGGAACGGAGCCAGTAGGAACGGGGTGCTCAACACCGCCGGTGGGGGCGGGGCAGTCCTCAACGACGGTCTCGATGATGACGGTGGGGATGACGGTGGTGTAGCTGGTGGTGATGGTCTTGACCTTGGTGACGGGGCACTCGGGCTCGGGAGCCTCAGTGGGCTCGGGCTGCTCGGGAGAAGAGTCCTCAGTAGTCTCGGGCTCCTCAGGCTCCTCGGGCTCGGGCTCCTCGACGCCACCAGTGGGGGCGGGGATGAGAGTGGTGGGCTCGTCCTCACCCTCCTCAACGGGGCAGACGGTGGTGGAGACAGCGACGGTCTGGGTGACGACCTTGGTGGCGTCTCCGGGGCAGTCCGTGACGGTGTCGGCGCAGTCGGTGATGGTCAGAATGGAGGTCTCGTAGACAGTGGAGGTGGTCCACTTCTTGGCGCTGGTGACGGCCTCGCTCTCGACGGGAGCGGCGGTGGTGACGGCGGAGCCAGACTCAACAACGGACTCAACGGGCTCGGGAGCAATGGCGGCCATGGCGCCAGCGGCAAGGAAGACAACGGCAGTGAACTTCATTTTGACGGTGAGGTTAAAAGTTTTCGTAAAACGAAAAAGGTTATTAAGAGGTATTAACGAATGGATAAAGCTTAAGCTTAAGAGAGTTAAGTAAAGAGTGGACGACCGAAGTCAAAGAGTCAGCTGAGGCTTGATTGGAAAGTTTGAGCTGGTGGTGAGAATGAGGAGAAAGAAAGACGCAAGTTGGATGGAGGACGAACCCGTATTAATAGAATTTCGAACTCGGGGAAACCAGCTCATGGAGCAGCATATCCTTTGCCACCTCCCTCTCCATCTCACTCTCTCCTCTCCCTCTCTGCCACTCCATTGGAAGCTTGCAGTTGCTACGCTACGGAGTGTACATAGGGGGGGTGGATTAGGTCGTAAAGGCTGGGAAATTAGCATCCCAAAGTCCCCTTTCCACTCCAATCCCGTGGCAAGGGTACAAGCGCCAGAACCTGCACAGGCTCTTCTGCTATCTTCACCCCGGACGCTAGCCCAAGGGCGGCAAAGTTCCTATTTCGTCTCTTCATCAGCAAAGGAACCCTGGTCAGGGGATGGGGGGGAAGGGCAGGCAAGGGGGAGAGATTGCTGGCGGTCCGAATGTACACTACTTCGTACCTGGGGGGATATTTGGTGGAGCAGCGCGCTGCATTGTTGGTCCTTGATCATGAACAGGAGTGGGACGCGCCATTCTCCATTTTCCATTTGGGTACCGCAGTGTATGCACACTATGTACACTAACAAGGAGAGCATCGACGCATCTCCGATCCGCTTTGCCTCGTTCAGTCTCTACCCCTGGCCACCAGCGTGGTCGCTGTCCAAGTTTAGATGAGGAAGAAGCGCTAAATCCAGGAAATGACCCTGAGCAGCGCCAGAACCCCAATTCTGATGGTCCCATTGGTGGGCTGGTCGTTCTTCCCCCTTTCGAGGCGCGATGTACAAAGTACTACTTGTACGTATTTGACCTCGATGGACTCCGTCGTGTTGTTTCTATTCATACTGTCCTTTGTACCTCTCTTGTTTCCTTGATTGACTTGACACTGGCACGTTCCATCGGTTCACCACCTCCTTTTGACAGCGCCCCTCCGAATTGATTCATTCTCGAATACCGACCGCATAATGTCCGAAGAAGTTGACAGCAACCGTCCTACCGCAGTAATTTCAAAGTATCTTCCGGCGCGTCTCCCTGCCTGAAAGCTTTAGGTTTGCAAAAGATCTGCTTGCCGTCTTGTTAGTGGTAAGGGGGGTTGTCGCTGGTATGCGGTGTGCTTGTCGGCCTCCCTAGCATTTATTTACCTTCTCTGTTGGTGCTGAAGCTTTGTCTGCACGTCCAATTCAAGCAGCGGGCAGCAGCTTCGTGCGCTGGCTTCTCTGACCGCATCGCTGGCCACGTACCCATGAGTAGCGCCGACTTGCCAGAACGTCGATTGCGCATGAGCACGAGACTCGTCGCGGTTAGTCCGGACGAACTCATCAACGCCATCTGTTGCGCCCGCTGCATAACTATGACTCCCTTGAATCCAGCGTTCGATCCGTACTTGTGCGGAAAACCTGGAAACCAAGTCAAACTGATCAATTCTCTCTCCTGTTCTACGCTATTGTGTGAATGGCGGGAAATGATGCCATGAGGGAAATGTGGACTCTCCATATCTAACTGTGGATCGGGGGCATGGGGTTGCGCAACTGTCGAAACGACCGATCTTCTGCACAGCCCAGCACCCTTTCATAAGAAATATCAAGATCTGAACACTATTAATCTTATTACAAGTTATGCACACACGACTCGGTAACAGCAAAAAGGGCGCTAATGCAGGAACATTGAATAAAGTACAAAGGTTGAGTCCACGAAATTGAAACATCTGGCTCGCTCCTACCTATGCGCTACCCGCAGTGACAGCGGCATATCGCCATGTTATCACACCTTCACAGGTATCATCCACGTACCTTAGCGCTCGTCCGAACTCTGCTTCTTTGAGGTACTTGCAGGGCACAGTGTCTAGTTTCTCTATCAGCAACCATTTTCCTTGCGAGATACCTTTCTTGCCCCAATTTGCTACTTCGTCGGAATGTTGTGTGCGGTGAGCAAAAAGTAATCCGAAATTCGATGTTATATTACCATCTCGTATCGTCTTATGACCCAGTCAGCGTTACTCGCTGGCCTAGCTCATTGGCATGCAACAATGGAATGGCAGGTGTCCCTGCATTTGTGAGATTCGATGCTAATCAAATTGCTAATATGCCCAAGATGACCTCTGACCCGGTAATCGAAATTTGCTGGACGGAGGGCAAATGTCGCTTCTTCGGAGACTCTTCGTCCAAATCCTGGAAGAGCACCATGTATTTTCCTTGGAAACGAAGTGAGGACTGGCAGTGGGGATTTCCAGGCGTTCCAGAATGTTGTCCAAGGATAACTGCTGGATCTCCCTCGTGCATCTTTTTTCACTTTCACTGATGTGGGAACTGATCATCAGAGATCTCCAGACGTACCAAGTACACTTCACTGTAGCGCAGAGCACAGCCCTACTTCCCTCCTGTCCTCTACCTGCTACAAAAAGAAGTTTCAATTCCGATGATGCAATTTACATTGGCGTCATCGCTGGACCCCGATCGGCCGAGTTGTTCGTGCTGGTTGGTCCGATGACAGATCATTCTAATCAAAGGGAAGGATGGGCTCCCTGATCATAATACGAACTACGCGGACAAAGGAATAGTCCAGTCCATTCGCCCTCGGTGAGTATTTCATACATAGTAGGATTGCAACCGAGATAACAGTGCTCCGTACGAAGTAATCGGCCGCTGTGTGGAAATGAGGAACCTCTACTTTGGTATTATGCTTGCCTTCCTGCCTAGGGAACTTGATTGCTCTAAACTACGAGGCATGATCGACTTGCCCACAATGATCTTCTCTCTCTGAATCCCCAGTGGTTTACACTTCGAAAAGGGCCTGGCCAATCGACCGCTGGCACACTACATCCCTTCTCAGGTACCTCGCTCCAGATCCCTGGACACGCACTGTCTGCAAAGTATCTCTAACCTCCCCTTAATGGGAAATCAAGCGTGCAAAGGCCTCATTGGCGGGTCCCCCTTTCGAGAGGTGACCTGAACCTTGTTTCCCATCGCCATGCAGATTCCGGTCGGTGGGTCAAGAGGTTATTAGCGTGGCATACGCCTTTGATGGAAGGGGTTCCTCTCCCCACTGACAAGCAAAATAGCCTGGCAGCTCCCGATCTTTGGGGACCCTGTCCCATCTGAAGCGGCAATATCAAGAATCGATCCTTGGAAAGGAGGCTGTGAACACCTGCAGTTAATGCCGAAGAAATCAGTTAAAAAAAAGAAACGGAACTTGTTTAAAGTGGTTTACCAAGGTAAACACTATCGAGATCCGGCCGGGTCGGTGAAGACGGCATGAGAATAGTTGTGGGGTACTAATTATTGGTGTGATGAGTATCGATGCGCTCCAAGTACCGAGGACGAACTGGCGAATGGTTCGGAACCGGATTGTCACAGACGGCATCAGCTTCCCCAGATTTACAATGTTTCGTTTCTTTCGAGAAGGCGGGCGGGTTGTCATTCAGATTATTGATCGTGTGTGTCACGATGATGGGAATCCTGCTCGGATTAATGATCCTCAGGCATCTCAAGCATCTCAGGCATCTTCATTCTGAACAGCTCTGTAGGAAATGTCTGAGATGCTGTGTTCTCCATCTATTCTGTTTCCCCCGTTTTCCCCTTAGGAAGCACACTAGTGCTTCGTCCTTCGTAGTCCTCTCAAATCAGACAGTACCGCTGGGCAAGGGCAAGGATATTAAGTGAAACAAGCGGAGCGATCTCCCTCTCTCCAATCATAATAATAGTCCCTGGTAAAGGGTAATACTTTAGAGCCTTGGCTTTCAAGCTCTGTGGATCCGCTTCGCGCTGACCACATCAAGAAGCAAGTCCTTGTAGAATTCCAACGAACGCCAGTATCTGGTTGATAATATTGTGCTTCCTGCTGCGTCATGACAGCGACGACGGGGAGAAGGTGACCTCAGCGTTACGCTGAAAGAGCCTGAGCCTAGCTGCCCATGGCGGTCTACGAAGTAAGAGCACCAAAGTAATTGCCGAATAATCCACTAATACCACTTGTCCATCCACTCCTCCATTCTCCGTAGCGTACTTCGTGCTTGACTGGACCTACATAGCGTATTCTATCCTAGTCTATTGAGGCATCGACTCACCGACCACCCCGGAGCCGCCCTTTTTAGGAGAGTTGCAATGGAGTAATTTTCCTTTGACAGCCAATCTTGTCCAAAAATGACAGTCCTCTCGGCCGGGGTCTTTGCGCAAATCAAGTCTCCCCCTCTTCAAGTGTGCCCTGTCCCGGCGAGACGCTGGTCATTTTGGCGTAATTTAACTCATCACACACGGACGTACTTCGTAGTTAGAGACGGGAGCATTTTCAAGCTTTTTGTTTGTGGGATGGATGAGAAGGGCCGCTGCAAGGCATGGTGGCTTGGCTCTCATCTCTGTCACTTGGTTGGTGAGCCCCCCTGGTCATCATGCTGATCGTGGCTTGGCCAATGATCGTCCATCTGTCTCCGTCTTGACAACTCATTTATTGCTCCCTTCGAGCTTGGTCCATTAGCAAGGCCGCAGGGGCGGGCCTGAGGAAGTCAAATCGCTCCACCAATGCACAGGGACTTCATCCTGGGAAGTGGTTCGTCGTTCTCGATTGCCACCGCGAAGCCATTTACGGTCGTAGTCTAATTTACCGCGATTACTACCTTCCCATACCCGAGATGACGGGGGCTGGTCTAGAGGCTGGAGGCATCGGAGTTCAGGGCTGCTGAACTACCATTTTCTCAAGGAGGCAAACGCAGGGGCAGTGGGGCCGACGGTCTCCTTGGTACTTGTTCTCAGGAAGCAAGTTGGTTCGAGCACCAAGCGAGATCAGGGCGAATAGCCTGCAAGACTACTTCGTAATGTGGAAGGACCTGCCGATTTCGTCCTTCGTAAAGGGGTTGGAACAAACGCTAGGATCGGTTGACCTCGTTCCCTACTGATGGAATCCAGAAGGCGAGACCCCTCGGACGTACGAAGTATTGAGTGCACTCTGCTTTCGCTTTGACAAGCGAGGCTAGCATGTAAAGGGAACCCCACGGCCTTCTTCATCCGAGGTTGCTAGGTCGAGAAAGGGGAGATATTAACACCACGGACTTCCTGATCTATGCCCACAGCCTTTCCTGCGTGGACAGCAGTTCACGACAAGCGATTCTGGCGATGATCCCAAGACTCAAAGGCTCGTTGAGCGGCAACTTCAAGGGCTGGGCCATCCCGGTTGCGTCGTCGATGGTGACTCCTCGAACTTTCTCCTCGGTGTCGATCTTCGTTAGAGTCGAGTCGTATTCTTGAACATGGATGATGGAAGAACGAGATCGACTTGTGCGACGGACAGACTCTCTCCAGCCTCTTACGATGTAAATTGTTGGTTGAAATATATCATATCGCCCCATGGGCCGAGGGTCAACTGCTGGAGATATCCAAGCCCACCTTCATGGACTTTGAGACTGGAGGACCCTGGAAATAGCTCGCATTGCGTTGATGGTACGAGACGGACGGAGAGCAGGGTGGCTCCAAAGCAAGCTGCCATGCAATGCTACACATTACACCCACTTTAACTGACATCACAGGAACGTTATCGATGAACGTCGAATTGCAAATCCAACGCGCCCAGGACTGACCAAACGAGCACGACTCTCGCACGCCGCAAACGATCACGATCACAAGCTATAAAGGAAGGGAAAATTTAAATTGCAATTTCTGCCAGAAAGAAGTGGGAAACGTACAGGCGTCTCTTCGACGACAAAGTTTGAGGGTGAAGTGGTAAAGAATATGTAGGACGAGAGGAGGAATGGCACGACTATATATACCCTCCCAAGAAGATAAAGTAGGAGAAAAAATACAAGAGGTTCATATCAAAGTGAAGTGTTTTGGGCCCGACCTTGGCCTTAATCCTCATCCTCCTCGACAGGCTCTTCGGGCTCCTTGGGCTCCTCGGGCTCTTCTTCGACTGGTGCTTCCTCTTCCTCAGGGGCCTCTTCTTTGACTGGAGCCTCCTCTTCGACGGGGGCTTCTTCTACGGGAGCCTCTTCCTCGGGAGCTTCCTCCTCGGGGGCTTCCTCGGCAGGAGGTTCTTCTGGGGACTCCTCAGCGGGAGCTTCTTCTTCGGCAGGAGCTTCCTCCTCAGCCGGGGCTTCCTCTTCAGCTGGGGCCTCCTCGACAGGTGTCTCCTCTACGGGAGCCTCTTCTTCGACAGGCGCTTCTTCCGCAGGGGGTTCTTCGGGGGCCTCCTCGGCGGGGGCTTCCTCCTCAGCAGGAGCCTCTTCTTCAGCAGGAGCCTCTTCTTCAGCAGGAGCCCCTTCTTCAGCAGGAGCCTCTTCTTCGGGAGCCTCTTCTTCGGGAGCCTCTTCTTCGACAGGAGCTTCTTCGACGGGGACCTCTTCAGCAGGGGGCTCTTCAGGGGCCTCCTCGACTGGGGCCTCCTCGACTGGGGCTTCCTCCTTAGGAGCCTCCTCCTCAGGGGCTTCCTCCTCAGGGGCCTCCTCTTCAGCGGGGGGTTCCTCCTCAGCAGGAGCTTCCTCCTCAGCAGGAGCTTCTTCCTCCTCCTCCGGGGCCTCCTCCTCAGGGGCTTCCTCTTCAGCGGGGGGTTCCTCCTCCTCCGGGGCCTCCTCCTCAGGGGCTTCCTCCTCAGGGGCTTCCTCCTCAGGGGCTTCCTCCTCAGGGACTTCCTCTTCAGCGGGGGGTTCCTCCTCAGCGGGGGGTTCCTCCTCAGCGGGAGCCTCTTCCTCAGCGGGAGCCTCCTCTTCGGCAGGAGCTTCTTCCTCCTCGGCAGGGGCTTCCTCCTCCACGGGGGCTTCCTCTTCGGCGGGGGGTTCCTCTTCCTGCCGGGTAACTAAGCAACCGACATCTCTCTTCGCCGAGCACCCAGCCCTCGTTGCCAATACCACAAGGCCCTGCGACTCCGCCTCCACGGCGCGGTGAACACATGTCCATACTTTGTCAATGCACTCCAAGTGCAAGAGTTGACCGGCGGCAGCATTATTGGAGGCACACAGCCCTTGGACTTCCCGAGCGCAAGGAGCAGAGCGGCGTGACTAGAACGCGAAGAGTCAGTATCGTGCCATTGAAGCAGACGGGAACATCGACGAGGGTTTTAGTACATGTCTGGGAACAGCGACGGACGTGACGCCGTTTATGACCATAAGAAGGCCAAAGGTCTTGCTAAGGTAATGCATCTTGATTCGAGGCAATGAACGATGGGATATATCGGAGGGGCAGAATCAAGGAAGGCGAAACACTGCCGTTGGCGACAAGTTGTGTGCTGACGCTTCATTCAACTTCTAGGACTCATGGGGTCCGAGGAAGCTCTTTATATACACGCACGGAAACAAGACTCGACTGGCCCTGATAACCTCCGAGAAATCATCCCGCGTTCGCCATCTTTCGTTTCCTCGAGTCCCGGCGAAGTCGACAAAGCAGGGTCCATTATAGCCGTCCCCGGCTGTTTCGATGTACAGATTGGGATTGCTAGTTGAGTGATGAAGTCTCTCCGTCACGGGTTCTTGGGCGGGGATTTCCTCGCAGACTTTGGCGATGTGTCGACTACTACTTGGCATGTAGCGAACAGAGATTCAATCATGAAGTCTCTGTCGATATTTACCCGTCCAAGCGCCATGATAACCGAAGACCTGTACCAGGCTCTGAACCCGGTTCCACAGCATCTGGGCGAAGGAAGTCCTCCGGACCTGCATTCGCTAAGCTATTCTCTATATACAGACCCCGCTCCTCGTTTCCACATACGATCTGAGGAGGGGCTAGGAGTGAGATTACTCTCACGATAATGGTGGCCGATTCATTACCCTATAGTGCTACAGGCACCCTCGAAGGCAAATAACACCCGACCAGTAGAAGCTCGGTCAATTGGATTGGCGATATTACTCTCGGCACTTACATTGGACATAACATAGGGATGCGGCCTAACGCAGAGCGACAGGAGGGTGCTATCCATTTTCAGCAGTAGAGTTTGGCGAGAAGAAGTAGCTTCTGGGTCCCTACTCTTGAACGTTACGCCAAACCTCCGAGATTGGACCCTCATCGCGATTCAGTAGGACGAGTCCCTGCCTATCGCTATCGAGCCGACTGAAGTTAAGCACCAGCGAGCGTGAGGTTGTGAAGTTCGCCACGATATGGCTAAACGCCGCCAGGACCCTTACTGCGTTATACGGCAAGCGTGATCTTAACCCGCCCACGTTCACAAATCGAGGCTGTGCTTTCTCGCATCCGGCCTCGTGCACGGCACGATAGGCCAACCTGGAATACCGGAATATAGTAAAGGATCCGGCAGACACCAACAAGTAGTCACTGGCAGAGCTCGTAAGGGATTACACGGTAAGGTAGGTACATCAGATATTGAACAACGCACGTGTGCTGGTGCGAGACCCGGGTCTGGCTGTCCAGACCGCCCGTGGTTAATATGAGGTTTATTATATGCCGGCTGTTCCTAGAAAATGAGATGTTGAAAGTGCCCTCTCCTCAACTTGTCGAGTCTTCACTCCCTTTCCCGGTCCATTATACCTGATTCTCTATGTAGACAAGTCGTCAAATACCATTGCTATAGGTCTTTTCCCCTCGCCTATGCATCTCTTGCTCGTATTGGCATGATGTATCTATCGGCCATCTAGTCTAGGAAGAATGGCGTTATAGCACAGAATCGATCACGCCGACGATGCTTCATAACAAGGTGGTGACATGGAAATGACGAAGATACTTTAGCATAATTAAACCGCTTCTTTAGAAAAGGAAAGGTGATGGGAAGAATCAGAACGACGCCATTTTATGATTATTGTTGTTATTATCTGGGTTGAGAGATCCAACACACCGAGTGACGGACGGAAAGGTCATGGCGGGTCCATAGGTGCTTTTCGAGGCACACCTCGTTCAGGTAATTAGGCTTGATCAATATAATATTTTCCCATCATCGTTTGGTCTGTCTCTCGGGATGATAATCTGAGAAGATGATATCGGGAGGAAAGAAGTCAAAAACTGCCGCCGGGACCTCGGAAGCGAGATGAGACTGTTATTGTTACCTGGAAAATACAGAATGTTTGTCGCTGTTCCACACAGCAGCTTTCCCACCAGGCAATATAGATACGTAAATTTCCTCTTCTCGACGGGCGTTCTTTTGATGCGGAGTGCCATAGAGGAGGGTACTATGCAAACAAAACCAAATTCCCGTTTCCCTTTCTCTCTCTTCCGTCTCTTCTACTGTTTCCCGCGGCCCTTGATGCAATTTTACCCCTGCAGAGCCAAGAATGAAAAAAAAAAAAGAAGAAAAGAAAGAGCGGACGGGAGATGGGAACACGGGCGAGAAGAAAGGGCGATATTGTTTGCTTCCCGCAGTTTAGAGTGGACAGATCATATGGCGAGTTGCGAGAGAGAGTGAGCCGCTTTCTTATTTTCTTTTCTAATATAAAATGGAATGTTGCAGTGCAGCAGAAACCGCGCAATGAAACTTTGGCCAAATCGCGAGAATCTTTTCGATTTGCATCTATTCCTCAACAGGTCGGTGGATGGAAAGGCCTGGCAGGGATATGAGGCACGCCAAAACGATACCTGGCCGCCTCAGGGTTTGGCTCATGAGGTGGGCTTTTTTTCAACGGCCTCAATCTTGCAGTTCTCGGGGCGGCTCTCCTTTTGGCTTTGGGGACTGCGTGATTGTCCTCCAATCTATCGTGATGGGATGGACGTCCGATGGTGGGAAGAAAATTCCTCCACAATTCCGGGAAAAGCCAAAAACTAGAAGAAAACGAAAAGGTATCATGTACGACTATTAGCGGTCCATACAAGATGATGTTGGGAACTTCTTTTTCGCCATGTTAGACGGGCCGAAGTTGTGTGTGTGTGTGAATGCATATAAATCGGCCAATCTAGGATATTTTACAAGAAAAAAGATGCAAAGAAGACGAAAGAGAAAAAAACTTATCCAACCTCCGAACGCGACCCTTCATTTTCTTCTCGTCATCTCCTTCGCCCTTTTTCCCTTCTGCCGGTTTGTAAATTCCCGAGTTGGACCCTCATCTTGCTTCGCTTTCCCCTCCGAGTTGTGATCTTTTCCCCGCCCCGGTCCCTCTAGCTTATTGGCAAAGTGACATGGTGTCGAGGGAAAGCTGTTGTGGAGGTTGCAACGGAACCCCTCCATAGCCGGAGAAAGGCTAGAAGCTTGGGCCGAGTGAGGCATCGTTACATCGCTAGACAGGAAGAGGGCGAGCCAAGTCCAGGGACGAGATGGGGAGTGGTTGTCCCACTTATGCCGGGCTCGGCATGAAATTAAGGTTGGATGGGTGGGGCGGCTTGGGGGGAGACAGAATACTGAGAGAAAGACTTAGAAGAGAAAAAACCGGTACAGGGGACAATCGAATCAGATCGAAAGTTGGGATGAAAAGTATAGAACACGTGAAGGAAGAAGCATAAATTAAAAGACACGGGATGGCATCGAAGAGGCGGTCGACGAGAAGCCAACATTGGCCGGTTCCCCTGAGCGGAGCGGGGTCGACCTTCGACCTTCGATATTCGATATTGAATGGTGGGGGACCACCATCCCCGGGTGAGAAAAGGGAATGCGGATAAGGTTGTTAAGATTAGGTTGTTTTTTTTGTTCTCGGCCCTTTGGCTGTGCTGTCCCCCTTTGCTTCCATACTCTTCGGTGATACGACGGTGAAGGTAATGTGTCCGGAGGATAGGAGATTGAAGTTGGTAGGCGAATTAGAGTGGGCATCATCTATATCCGCTTGTGATAATGATGCGTGGGAAAACATCCCCTCGAGGAGATGATATTGCCTCATGACCGTATCTCGTCACTCAAGGCGTCTTTCCAATCTCCTTGATCAATTACCGAGGTCCGTTTTGTTCTCTCCATTCCGTCAAGCTCACCGGTATTGGTTCCTGATATGATCATCCGGGTCACAAAAACGACATCCTCTTGTCATTAGAGTAAGTTCCCCTTACTAGGTCCTCAGCCGCTTGTTGGTTGCTGGTTCGGGTTACGGGCCCAAAACACGCAAAGACTAGGGAATATTCCGCCACTGTCGATGCCTCCTCTTATCAAATGGGGTATGGAAATAAAACAATAGGAACTTTAGGCGACGACCATCTATCCAGACTCGGAATCCTGCATGGGATGGGAAGGGGGATGTGAAAGAAGCGAGTGGACAAGGTGGGAAAAACAACTACCAGCCATGCCGGCTAACATTAGAAGCACACGTTCTCTCGTCGCCTATTCACCACTTTCTTTTGTAAAATAACGTCTCTCTCTAGATGCCGATAACCCTCCTCAAAACTCCTAGTCATGCACATTGTAAAACCGCCATCTTTGTTTTCTGTAAGTGATAAACATCTTTTTTTTTCTACACGGCATCAAGAAAATCCATCATTCCATCCTGAACATCTTATCTATAAACCGAAAAATGGAGAGAGAAAAAAAGAGGAAAAAGAAAGGGGGAAGGTGGGAAGGGGGGAAGACAGGAAGAGAAGTGCGAGGGTATGTATGAACACGGGAAAACGAAAGGGGAGACCCAGGATACCTTATCCCTCATCTGATATTAAGAGATGGCACCCTTCCGGGTTATTGTAAGTGGGCACATGGAAGATGCCCTCGAGGAGAATTCCGGACGCATTTCTCTCAAGAGCGCCGGCTCTTGATAAGTCTGTATAGGTACCCCGCAAATGTCTTCTTATCAGTCGAGGTCAATGACCGAAGGAATTCGGTTCCGTCAATACCGATATTGGGGAAAAGTTGGTTCTGGACGCTCTGGATGAATACATCTCCTGTTTTCTTGTAGATGACTTGCTCCAGTGCCGCAATCTCGGTCAAGACCTGCTTCGTCTGCGCGTCCAGATCCGGCTTAAACTGAGGGTCTTGCATTACCTCCCAGCACACTCCGTGGAACCGTTGGATCATGAACTGGTCGAAACCGGGAATGGCCGGGGACGGCGATCCCACGGGTGCAGTCGGATTAGCCGAGATTGTGGCTAGATCAGGCCCGCCCCATATGGTCGCCATCCTCGTCATGACTCCGAAGGCAAGCTTACTCGACTGCGGATTACCCTCGAAGGACCGGCCGAGAGTGATTATACACGAGACCATGGTCTCGAAGAAGCCTTGGTTTACCTCGCTAATTAGGGTCCCCTCGAGGTTGTTATTTAAAATGACGAGAATAAAGGATAGATATTCTCGTCGGAGCTCGCCCAGCTGGATGTGATCATCAGTGCCTGTTGCCGGCTCTGATAGGCCGCTAAAGATGCGCTGCTGCAGCGGGGTCAGGAGGATGTTGAGCACATCGTATATTTCCCCCTTGAATTCGTACACCACCTGATCTAGAATACGCAAGAAGAAGGCCATCTCATCTTTTCCGGAACTTTGGGAGAGTAACCCCTCAATCCACTGCGGAAGCTGCGGAAGAACAGCCGCGCCAAGAACACCAAGAAGCCTCGAGAAAGCCGCCCGGCAGGCTGTCCGGATATCGAACGTATTATTGAATGCACCGAGAGCGACCAAGATGGCCTCTGCTGCCCTCGAGAATTCCTCAGACACAGCCCGGTCAGGAGCTGGGCGCCTCGTCTGCCCCGGTGCCGCGGACGACGAAGTAGATGGCAAACCCTCTGAGAACCCGTGTGCTAACATGCCAAGTGCCATGACGATGTGGTGAATCTGGTTCAGGGCCTGCGCATCGCCCGATTTGGCACGCGGTAGGTGGTTTTCCATATCGGCAAAGAGATTGTTCATGACAGAACGTACATAGAGAGCCTGCTTCTCTGGGGGAGTGCTCGGTGCGGACGAGATGTACCCGATTGCCTGATAGAGGTAGAGCTGACTCGTAAACAGCGCTGCTTCTGAGTTGTCCTGCTCCTCTGAAGACATGTCGTCGTCATTCTCATCACCAGGGGCTTCCGCCTTGATCGGAAGTAGGTCGCTGATGGATTGAATCACCGTTTCTGCCACATTACCCACATGTGGCCTCATATGCTTGACGAAGCGGAAAAAGAGATACCACGACCTTGCTTTGATTCGCACATGGTCATGGTGAACAAGACGCACGAAATTCTCGAGGACAGGGCCAATATGTTCGGGGTAAGCGTCGAACACGGCCGCGTACCGGACACAAATCTCCATGTACTGAAGGACGACTGCGGGGTGGCTGGAAGAGGCAATACCTAGATAAGAATGTTAGATAATTCAAAGTCTCCCGGAGTAAACTGAAGGTAGGGTCTACGTAGGGGCGTCGAGGAATCGCCAACAGCGTCAAGGGTTGGGCAACAGGTTGTTAGTGCCGCGACTGATGGACATACCTGATTCAACCATTTTCTTCACCATGATTGCCAACCGCTCGGAAGCCGGCGTAGCCCGCTCGTTCTTCGGAAGAATCCCTTGATGTGGCAGCGCAAGTTCACCAAACAGGTACATCTCGTGCAAAGCTAGATCAAGGTCTCTCCAGTCCATCTGTGCGCCTTGCTGATCAAGTGTCTGGAAGGTGTTGGCAACTAGATTGCTGATGGCATCTATGAAGAGATTTTGGTCGACGGCGGCAATCGTCTTTTGAAGCACTTGCAATCTTTTGCGTAGCTCCTGGAACTCGGCCTCGTCTGTTTGGTCGTCTTGGTCGCCCCATGATGAGGTTTCGTCGTATCTCATCTTCATTATAATGGCGTTCAAGATAGGCGGAAGCATTTCCGAGTAGGAAGCGGGTAAGAGAGGGACTTTTCGAAATGCCGTGAGAAGGTCGGTTAGCGATGGAATAACGGTAGAGCACACCTCATCGTATTCATCAGAAAAGAATCGAAGTAGAGAAGGTACAAAATCGTGCAAGTGCCGGTCCGCCAAGGCCTTGGTATCCGCATCGGCTTGTGAATCCTCCAAAACTCTAACGACATCGGACATGATGGTATTTACAAGCTTCGCCACGGCCTCCGCAAGATCGGTGTCGTAGCGAGAGGTGGATTTCAACTCGCTGAGGGGCGGGCTTGCAACAAGTTCGGTGACGATTTCTCGGAGGTTGAGGAAGGTTATCATTTGCATCTTGTCGGCGTTCTTCATTTTCTTCCCTGCAATCTCGGTCAGGGCATCGATTGCAGCGTCCCGAACCTTGTCCTCGGATCCCGTCTGGTTCGAACGGCCTACTAGTGGAAGCAGGAGACGCAGCATTTCCTCGTTTACTATGAGGGATATGTCCATCCAGCTGACCCATTTTCCAATCAGCCTCAGTATCATGTCAACGATTTGGTCGTTCTGGTGGCTGTAATGGGCAAGCAGCTCCTTCCATGATTGAGCCACCCTGGTCATATCCTGTGCCCGAATTTGATCCTTCAGCTCTACGTTTCGCTTCGCATCGTTCTGGTTCCGAGAAAGGAGCATGTCTGCAATCTCATCGTGGATAGAACCCAGAATTCGGAGGTATAGGATGACGCCCGAGACGTTGTCTCTTGAGGAGCCATCGCTGGCGGCGGTGAGAGCGTAAAAGTCGTCGATGAAAGTCTGCCACCCATCCTTGTACAGGAATACAAAGAGATAGGTCAAGGTCTGGCACAACTTGTTCTGAAGATGAGCCGGATCCAAATGCTCGGGGGAAGCATTTGGCCCGTACACCCTCCTAGTATAGTCCAACAGAGTGTCTTTCAGAAAGGTCAGGCTAGCACCATCGAGCCCTTGGGTGTGGACGGCCGAGTTGACGATTTCCAAACAAACGAGGCGGACTACTTCGGACGGGCGTGGGGACTGCCGCACAAAGAGGTTGACGCAGGCCTGCCATGCTTGAGGCTCGTTCCGTGCCTGGCTAAGGAATTCGAAGGCCTGGACTTTTAATGATTGCTCCGAAGACGGGTTCCAGGCGATCTCGACGGCATTTTCTATCTATATTAGGTGGCGGTTAGTAATCTTCACGGATGTAGGTAAGCTTCCTCTGTTGGGTAGCTCGGCACGCGAGGGCAGGCAAGATGGGCAACAAAAGGAGGCGGGGTAGAAACGGAGCAGCTAGGCCTACCTCTGCCTCCATGAAGCACTTTGGTAAGCGAGTTGCCCTCAAAGGAAGCTAGACTCCGAGTGTGGAGGTGTTAAGTATGTGATAGTGGTTGAAACCCGATTTTGCTCCAAACTTGAGAAACCCTAGACTGCAGGCGAGGTCGAAAAGTTATAAGGGGAAAAAAAAAAGCTTGGTGATGATTGTTTGGATTGATGCTGCTCTGGTGTGGTGTGGGGTATGATGAAAGAGATGCTACGGTAGTTTCTCGGAAGAAAAGGTACATTTACATGTACATGTAGTTTCGTCCTCCTGGTCTGCATAACAAGATGCAGCCACGCGCTTTCTTGGGATTTGATTCTTCCCAAAACTGAACAGGGCCTGAGGGGATAGAAAGCTCATTCCTAAATATATCGAATTGATCAAAATTTCAAGTTATATCAGCTCGTTTTATTTTGAATTCTATCGCTTTCATCGAAACCAGCTTCCCGATTCTCTCAGTTGCTCCCTTCGTTTCGTGCGGGCCTCAGAAACACACACCCCAAAATCTTACATGCGGAGTCTGGACTCATTCTAGCTAAGGCACCCGGCGGTTGATCCATTCATCGCAAAAAAAAATTTTTTTAAAAAAAAAAAAAAAAAAAAAAAAAAAAAAAATTTTTTTAAAAAAAAAAAAAAAAAAAAAAAAAAAAGGTACATTTTCAAACGATTTCCGTCATTATACATTGACCATTACCATGCCCATGCGCTTCCGCACCAATCTCGGGCTCTCGGCGGATGCGGTTTCATTTTGAGCAGCCGCGCCTTCAGCGGCGGTTCCATTCACCTGGACGAAACCTTGAGCAAGGCACTGCTCAACAGTGACTTCCTGCTGTGTGGCCTCTCCTTGTTGGTTTTGCTGAGCCTGGATTCGTTCCTCTCGTCGCTGTGCCTTGGAATTAGAATCTTCCTCCTCCTCCTCATCGGAAGCGGCTTTCTCCTCCCCTTCCTGGGTCTTCTCCTGCACCTGCTGCTGAGCCACTTCTGTAGAGTTCGACCCAGGCTGTAGCCCCAGGGCAGCACATTGCGCGGCAATGTCGTTGTTCTGAGCCTCGTTGTTCTGAGCCACAAGACCAAGAGCTGCGCAGGTTTCAGCGCTCGCGACAAACTGTTGCTGAGCGCCTCCGGAGGCTGAGAAGCCAATGGCGGCACAACGCTGGGTGAGTCCTGAACTCGCGGACACGGCTCGTCTCTGAGTGGCCTGCTGGACGAAGCCGATGGCTGCGCATTGGTTGATAGCATCCTGAGCGTTGACCTGCTGGGTTTCGTTGGCTTGGATCAAACCAGCCCCCAAGCACTGTTGTTCAAGGACTTGCTGTTGGTTGAACACCTGTTGGACACCGATCCTGTTGGCTGGGACAAACCCTACAGCCGCGCAGTTCTGGACGAGCTGCTGCTGCTGCTGGACGGCGATTCCGTTGATGCCGTTAATGGCATTGATAGGCGCAAAACCGATAGCCGTGCACTGTTGCTGGATGGCGGCAAGTCCCTGGACCGGAATTTGCCCTGAAGGGATGAGCTGAACAGCGACAGCACCGCCTCCGTTGAGCTGGTTGAGACCAACATCGACAGCCGTCAAGGCTTGGCCGAAGCTAACCTGGAAAGCAGGGACCACGACAGGAACCACCTTGGTGAGTACAACCTGCCCGAGCTGGCCGACAACTACCCTCTGGGCGGTTAGGGTCTGGACACCCAGGTTGACAAGACCCAACTGGTTCAAAGTCGGCTGTTGAAGAACTAGCGACATGGTGGCTGCTCTAAAGGAGTACGAGAGCGAGTTGACCGAACCGAGTAGGATTTGGGCATCAGCGGCGTTCAATGGTTGTGCTCCTTGCATGATAAGGACGGCCTGGTTCAGGGAATTTTCAACCCCCTGGATGGCTTGGGGGAGAATTGTAGCAGCATCGGCAGAGTTTGCATTGAGGCCCTGTTGGATACGACTGGTTAGGTTTCGGGTAACGTGGAGTGGGCACTTTTGCAGGAGGAAGACATACCACCACTGCCGAATCTAGAGCCTGCTGTGCGGCCTGGATGGAGGCCAGACAATTCTGAGCGGTCTGAAGGTTGTTTACGACACTTTGAGCCAGGCCATGGCTGGCAAAAAGGACGGAAGAGAGAGCGAAGGTAAAAAAACGCATAATGAAAACGTCGCTGCCAGAGCGAGATGAAATAGCCGAAATGAAGGGAAGAGCACAGCTCTGGCGTGACGGAAAGAGTGGATGCGAGAATCTGGGTGGGAGTGCCTGGTGGTTCGTGGAGAGAGGGACTCGAGATGTGCACATTGATCGACGACCTGATCTACTGACATATTTATACAGATCTCCATCACCGAAATTCCCCGCGGCGCGGGAGAGGCCATTGGGGAATACAACCCTGCATCTATGCTTCTACGGAAGGTCCACATTCCGGAGTCTCCGTGCGGGCTGGGCAGGGTCTACTTGGGCTGGTGAACCTTGAGGTGGGCCGATGCCCATGTGCAGCTACTCTAACATTGTCAAGCTTAAAATGATTAGATTTTGGAGTCTAAGAATATATCTGTTCTTCACGAGTTGCGAGTCCATCCAATCAGCTTTTGAGGCGGTTGGCTTCACCGTGATCCACGATGGGGCCGTAGCGCAGAGCATAACTTCAGCAGAAACAAAACCTGTTCCAGCTCGCGCAAGAGATTCCTGGAGAGGCAACAATCCCGACAATCACCACTGGTGTTGGGGCTGAGCTAAAATATTTCTCCCTCTCTTTTCTTCCTTCCCTTTTTTTTACCTGGGGAGATGTTTTGCACAGCCCTGGTGAGGTCAAAGGGCAAGGAAGGTTTGAGAATCTCCACATGGTCAGGTTCCGCAATGTTTCCGGTTTCAATCACCACCGACTGTAGACTCGAGCTGGTAATTGCATCGCAAGCCAAGCTGATATCTTGAAATGAGAATCGTGCCTTCGTTTCACATGGTCGAAAAATAATCGTGTACTTCGTAATGGCGGCGATAATAGATGTATCAGATAAAAGTTTCTATTTCGTTCGTTTCCCCGCGCACTCTCTCCTTTGGAAGCCCATATTAATTTTTTTGGCACTTTCAAGGCTGGAGTAATCCGAGAGATGGTCTTAGGGCTTGTGGATCTTTGATCGACGAACAGGGGGACCATGGGTGATGTGCGAACCCTTGGAGCAGATCTTTCTAGGCTTGGAAAATCCCCCGTCGAGGCCGTTGTTTTGCCATTCTTTACTATTAGGATTCGCCTTTTTTTTTTTTTTTTTTTGTCGTTAACAGTAGTCGTAACTGTAATTAAAAGGAGAAAAGAGTTGAAGAATTAAAAAGAAAACAAAAGATCACTCTTTAATCTCGAAGCCTTCCGCACTTCCCCTGGCGGGCTCACGCACCAGCAGAAACGAGGAATGCTTACCTGCGTACCCCAGAGGCACATTCTGAGAGCAATAAAGAATTGGCGGGCCGCATAGCTTGCCACTTACCAGTAGATAGATTCCGCCTTAGTTAGCGTCTCCTCATAGATATTAGATCTAGGAGAGCTCTATATGGGTGCCATCTTGCCCAAGAACGCTATCCTGACCGCAAACCACACTCATTATTGAAACGACCAAAGCGGGCAGTTTGTATGTGCTGGGTCGAGATTTCACGGGAGTAGGAGCAGGCGCCGGTCCCGCCCCCACGGGGACCGCCCGGTTGGAAAGTTCGTTCCTCTACTTCGCACTTGTTCATCGGCGGCGCCAAGTTGTGGGTGGAGCACAACGCACAATGCAGCTAGATGCTCCAGGCGCTGGCTTCTGACCGGAGTATTACACACAATTCCACAGCGCGCCACCTTTAACCCAGCTCAACTTGCGGCGCTGTATAATTCGAAGGAAGAATACCCAGTCACGCAACTACTGCTTCGGACACAAGAAAACAAAGCTCTGGAGGAGAATGCCCGGACGCGCTTAGGTTCAGCGAGGGGAGAAGAAAATGATGCCCTTGCAGCATTGAAAAGTTCTCTGCTCTACGAGGGATATTAGAGAATGATAGTCGGAGGTTGAGGGTTAGCGAGGCCTGTGGGAGAGTTCACACCTAGAAGTAGTCTCTCAAGGCAGAAGGAGGGCTTGAATTGTTTCTCTCAGCATGCTCGTCTCCTTCTATTAGTATTCTCTCTCTTACGCACTCTTTTCTTTCTTTTTTTTCTTCCTCCCCAACGAGTGCTCTGGTTCCCCGTGAAAGCCTCGAGGAGGCCGACAATTGGCCCTTCATTGTTACTGGGCGACACGGTCTTCACACCACCGGGAGCGATTAGGTTTCAGGTACCAAGTACGCACAGACCTGATAGCCGTCCCGGAATCTCGCAATCGTGGCTCTGCAGATCAGTGTCTTTTTGGATTTGGACAAACTGCTCTCCTGAGTTGGCAGAACTTTGCTATTAGACGATTCCATATATTTGAGCCATTGTGGCTTGGGAACAAATCGGTCTAGAACCTGACATTGAATCCTGGAAGTCTGGCTGTGGTGTAACCCCTCCCCCCCAACCCCAACTGGCCACTGGGGTGGGATCGGGCCGGGCGCTTCAACAAGGGATCCGGCGACTCCTCCGTGGGAATGAACCACACTCCATCAATGTCCGAAGTACTGAGTAGTCCCCTGCTGCTGCAGTCGTCGTGCTATTTCTGGTTTCTGGCGACAACCCCCGCACCGCTGCCAGTGCACTCGCGCCTCTCTATGATTGGTCAACTCTGCCAATCGCAAATAATGAGGCTGGGGAGAACCGATCTGCAGCCCAAGGGCGAAAAGGGATTATCGACTTAATCCTCCCATCGGGGAGTTTTGTAGACTTCCACAACAATGCGCATCTTCCTCTCATGAGCTGAGTTTTGTTTCACTGCGCGTCCGTTCCGTACCTGAGTGATCATACGTTCAGTGCTTCTGCGACGAACATGATCCCTGGGAGAAGCCATGGACGATTACTTCTTTGACGAGTTTGTTTCCGATTGCAAGTTCTACCTCGAGGACACCCAATACCTCGAAATCTTCAACTATTCTGTAAGACGAGAAATGCATCGGCCCGGGTTAGAATCAATGCCTTCCATTGAGTCTCGTCGCTCACATAGCCTCTTTTTTTTGACGCGCCAGGATCCGGCATATAATACTTGCGAACAACATCCCCTTTCGTCAGATGAATTCCACAATTTCATTCACCGTCGAGTACGTCTCACTCTCCACGGCCTCAAGAAGGTCACTTCTCCGCAAAGCTTGGGGAACTCTTTCATATAACTGACAATTGATTGGCGAAAATAATAGGGTGCTTTTGAACCCCCGAAGCTGAGAGCGGGTGTGACGTGCACGAGTGGCCTGAGACTAGTGTACGTGAGAACTTTCCCCCCCTTTAGTGGTTTCTGTGTCTCGGGCCCCCCTGGTGCCCAGGCTGGGGCTAAAGCTAAGCTGACCTGTATTAGACTGCAAGAAGATGCCAAGCAGCCCGATACCTTCTCGCCATATGTCATAACACTGACTCACGATGAGTATCGTGCCATGGTTAGGGGCATGCGTTTGCCCTTTAGGGCGATTGAAGGTACTGGCGTGGTAGGGCCTTTTTTTTGGTCATCCCTTGACCAAGAGGATGAAGACCCAAATCTACGTATGTTTAGGACATAGCGACGAGTCGACCCACTTCAAACATCGACTAACAATGACCATTTCCCCGTCGCCCTCTTAGAAATGATATTCCGCAAGTCTGATGTCCGTAAGAAAGGCAAGACGCGCGGTTGGGAGACTATGCTCTCTTACAACTTCCGGACCCGCATGACTACCGGCTACGCTAAGGGCACTCCCAGCTCCGATATTGTCAAGGCTATTTCTCACATAAAAGCCTGTGCCACCCAAATTGTACACCCCCTCCTCCTGCCCATGATCCTTCTGTCTTATCAGGTCGCTCCCGACAACGAGATCCGTCAGCGGCAGGCGAGAGACTGGCTCCGTCGACTTGAACATGCCATCAGTGGCCGTGATGAGATCAAGGCTGAAGAATCGTATGTCACGGCCGGGATTCTTGACATGGACGGCGTTACCAGGGACATGTACGAGTGCAACGGCCAGGTGCTGTGGAAGAAACCCCAGGCTTATATCGACACTATTAAGGAGCTTGAGAGGGCTATGGAGAGGTTCAAGGTCGGGTCTGGGGATGAATTTACCAGGGAGCTGGATAAGCTGCATAAGAGCATGCTTGCGAGGACAGAATTTTATATGGTCAAGTTGAAGGGGCTGGAGAATTATGCGTGGACGACGCTGGAGCGACTTAGGATTCAGCGGGAAGCGGTAAGTGATATTCGTTGAAACCCCTCCTCTCCCCTTTTCCCCCCCCACCAAAGAACTTTCACGTATATTGATACGAGACGAAAAACCAAACCCTAGTTATATAACATTGCGGCAATACGAGAATCTAAACTAAGTCTGCAAATCGCCAAAGAGCAGAAATACGTCGCCCACGCCGCCAAGCACGACGGCACGGCCATGAAAACTCTCTCTCTTCTCGGCGCTCTCTTCCTCCCCGGAACCTACCTCGCCTCCGTCTTTAGCATGACGTTCTTCAATTTTGAAAAAGGTAATGACCTTATGGCAAAACGAAAACACCTATCTATTTGGCAATATAATGGTGCGCTAAATGCTCTCTGGGCAACCCGGGCTTTCTAGGCGCCGACCCTGTTATCGCTCCCAGCTTGTGGATCTATTTCGCCATCACGATACCCGTAACGGCAGCTATTGTCGGCACCTGGATCTTTTTCAACCAACGCCGCAAACGCAAGTTCAGAAAGGCCCAGCATGCTGTCGAAGACGATGTCGAACTCATGGAGCGCGAGATCATGGCAACCATTCGGAGGAAGACTCTTAGTAAGGAGAGTACTTGGAACTCCCTGAGTCCTCGGAAACCATAAGGATATAACCGAGAAAAAGCGCCCAAGGAGAATGTGGAATGGGTCAAAGGGAGAGGTGCAACTCAGCCTGTAATTTCCTGTAAATGATATCTTTACGACTGATGATGCTAATGAATTATTCTGACGAAGTACACATGAGCTTGAAAATCTTAGAAGTGCCTATCGGCAAAAGAAACAGCCCGCCCGACTCTCTAGTAAAGCAAAGAAAACAAAAAGAACCAGTACTCCGTGATCACCACGCCTTGCTGCTTAGTACATTTATGTAGCGGTGCTATACCTTCCCCCTACGCTTAGAGTCTGATCCGACCCTCACCATTACCACCGCCAAACCACCGCCTAAAGTCAGACTGGTTTCCATTATTTCTTCCACTGCTACCACCCTCGTTTCCGTTATTGGTCCAGGGGGGATTCTTTATGCCCTCACCTAGGTCCTGTAGCCACCTCGGCGATTCAAATGTATCGATGGTATTCTTCATCCGGTGACCCAGAAGCTGGAAGAAGTTTTCGTCGCCTGTCGGCTCGTCGGTCCACCCCACATCGCGGGACGGCTGTCCGAGGCGACGGGGGTTACCGGACTGCGTAGGCGACCTAAGAGGCGAGGACGAAGAGGTCACTGCGCCGCGGGCTGATGGAATGGATAATATGGGCGCAGAACGACCGGTTGGTCCTCCGCCAGCCCGGGCCCTAGCCTCATCCCTGCGACGAGAAAGAGAGTGACCGCTTAAATCTCGTTCAATGAGATCTCGGCCTTCCCTCCATAGACCGGCACCGTGACTTCCCCTTCCTCCTCCTTCCTCCTCGTCGTCGACAATGTCGAGGCCGAAACCTAGGAGTCGTTTGACCCTTCCATAGATACCGAACAGCGTCGCACATACCGGGAATAGAATAAGGATGGGGAATAGATAGTCAAACCATCTTCCAAGCGGCGTGAAGTCAATGAGCTGTCCAAGGAAACCGTAAAACACAGTCTTCTTGTAAATTTTGGGTGAGAGTAGAGTCATAAAGTTATAAGATAATGGAACGCTGAGCTTGGCCACTTGCTGTGAGTACCAAAAAGCCGACTCATACGCAGTATTTCGTCGAGTGAGTGCTCTACCTCTCCACACCTTAACCTCGGTTATCGACGTGAGTGTCGCCGCACACATGTAGAGGAGCCAAAACATAGAGAGAACTTGGCCCGCGAACCCAACCTGACCCTTTTCGCCAACCCAATGATGCACAACAGTGAAGCGGATGATGGACAGATTGGGGAGGGCGACTTTGACAACTTCGGACCAAACGATGCACGCGGACGCTAGGGCGAGCAAGACGCCAGTGAAGACCCGAACGTATGGCATAATGTGATAATGGAGAAGATACCGCGAATATGGTGTAAGAACGGTAAGGCGGGCCCATGGGGAAGACTCTGGATGAAGCTCGCCGATATCGAGTTTCTTGGAGGCGGCAGAGTCAAGTAAAGCCTGAGTCTTCGCAGCTTCGTGGACAAGTCGGTTCCATTCTCCAACAAAACGAGATCGGGCATGGCGGGCCCTAATTAGCTCCCTGGTTAGGTTGGCCATGTATTGCTCGGTAATCACCGTTGGCAGTATGCGACTCTCTCCACCGATCGTGTTGTCGACCGTAATAGGGCGAGAGTCGGGAAGGCCGGCGATCTCAACTAGCTCCTCGATCCAATCGCCGAAGTCTTTCGCGCTTCCAACCTTCCGTCGGCTCAGCTCTAACACCTGAGCCTCGATGTCTTCCAAAGTCAACAACGAGTCTTCCATCTTTTCATGCAAAGCGGGCGCATGGCTCTGTAGTCTCCGGAGACGACCGCTGATGCTTGCGTTTCGGAAGAGCTGGCGGGGTATCGATACTAGGCCGTGGCCCATGAGGTAGATGGCAAACACGAGACCCCAACAGTAGGCAAGGGCCATTATTACGCTCTTTAGAGAGGTGAGGGAAACACCATATTTAATGAAGATGTAGATAAGTCCAACAAAACTAGAGCCGAGAACTATGGCGTGGAACTGGGCATTGGAGCGGAGTGAGTACATGAGCTTTCCATATGGGTCCCGATGTCCGGAGTCTGAGTATTCGGCAAGGATCGGGAGGAGAAACCTAGCACAATATGTTAGATTCATAGTCGAAGATTAGAAAAATGCCATAACGGTTGCGCCGGGAAGTCGCACCAGGTGAGAGCAAAGGTCAGCCAATACGTGATCCTCCACGAGACGAGAAGAACCCTCTCGGGGAGCCATATTCCTCGAATGGCATCATCTTCGGTTCTTGCGCTCGACGCAAGGTCTATTGGAACAAGAAGAACAATCGCGGCGGGGAGGAAGATGGCGAAAAAGATGGGAACGAGGTAAAAGGCAGGCGTAGTTCGGAGAGGCAGGAAGTATCGGAGAATTAGCAGTACCGTAATGGAGATGATGATGGTTGCAACCAGCGCAAATATCTCAGAGGGTACAGGCGACCCTGTGCTCACAATATGCTGCATCTTGGAGTTAATACCATCTTTGACGGGGAGAAGATGGTAGAGGTGAAGTTGAGGTTGCTCTTGTCGAGGAACTCCGAAATCGAGGCTGCAATGTGAGGTCAGCTGGTAACAAATGATCAAATGATGTTGCAGGAAGGCATTGACTAAAATGCGACACCGATTGTGATTACGTCATCACCCCATGGAGAAGTTTGAAACCGGAAACTGGGCATTGTCGCGAGCTGGGAAGGCACGGTGCCTGAGTGAGTACCTCAGTACGAAGTACCCCCTGCCCTTTTTCAGCAAGCTCTTAAAGTAGTACGCGACAGCGACGCGCCCATGCTGGAGTGAGCATTCGCAAAGACTGCCACCACTTGAATGCAGAGATTCAAAAGAATCAACTGCTTCTCCTCCACCTCCAACATTATAATTTAACCAGGGCACATTTTCTCCCTTCCACTCATGGCATTGTGCTGTCTATAGTAAAATCCTTATTCTTATTCTTATCGCCATAACAAAGATTTCCTCTAGAGAACTCCTACAGTTCATCCACCATGGCAGACATCGAAGAGTGTATGTATCCATACTATTTTGCCATTTCGATTTCTCCCATCTCTCCTGCAGAACACAATACTGATTGACAACGAACATCCTAGGGTCTGCGAATGCTAACGATGCTGTCCGGATCCAATTATGGCGACCTTCCAAGGACGGCCCAGTCGCGCTTGGCCCTCCCTTCAACGCACAGTTTACTTACCCTCTCTATGGCGAGGACGAGCAGATCTTTGGCTACAAAGGCTTGAAAATAAACATCAACTACCGCGCAAACGACATGCGGCCGATGGTCGAGATATCCTACCAAGCCAAATTTGACGCGGTCGGCGACACCGAACCAGCCGACATTATGTCTCCTTTGAAGGAAAACCTCCCCGACATTGCCTTTAGTGGCTACCCTGACTTCGTCGAGAGCACGAAACAGCTCTCTCTTGAGAATACCTGGAATCCTGCTGGCGAATTGCACTCTACGATGCAGGACGGATCTCATACCTATGAGATCTGGAAGGGTACCTTGGTCGACCCGGGAATTAAGCAGCTGGTCGCGCGTATCCAGCTTCTCCCGCTCCTTTTCATTGAGGGAGGTTCGCCCATCATCAATCCCAAGTTCGATGCAGTTGACGATCGATGGACTGTTTGGTCCCTGTACGAGAAAGACGAGGACGGCTACAGGTTCCTAGGCTTTTCCACCGTTTATCGATTCTACTATTTCGGCAAGCGAACCGACCCCCCTCCTCCCGCTGGCACGCAGTTTGAGCTGCCCGTCGGCGATTTTGATCTTGACCAGTTGCCCTCTCGTGCGCGATTGTCGCAGTTCATTATTCTGAAGCCCTACCAAAACCGCGGCCTCGGAACTCGCCTTTATAAGACGATGTTCCAGTACTATTACGACAACCCGCTTACTCGACAGCTGACCGTCGAGGAGCCCAACGAGACTTTTGATGACCTTAGAGACATGTGTGATCTCGATTTTCTCGTGACTCTGCCCGAGTTCAGAGACATGTCGTTCAAGCAGGGCATCAAGCTCGATATGAAAGATATGCTTCCAGAGCTTATCGATCAGAAGGCCGTCGATGCGTTGATGGAGAAGAGCAAGATTGTGCCCCGTCAGTTCATGCGCTGCCTTGAAATGCATCTCATGACCAAGCTGCCTGAGTCGGTTCGCCCTCGACTTCCTACCGAGGCACAGAGCAAGAACAAGCCGACGGCCGATGAGAAGTTCATTTTTAATATCTGGAGACTTTTTGTCAAGTCTCGCCTCCTCGTCCACAACGTGGATGTCCTGGGCCAGTACGATTTGGGCCCGAGGCTTGTACTTCTCGAGGAGACCATGGATAATGTCCAATTCGATTACATTCGACTCCTCAACAAGTTCCAACGCCGTGCGCAGCGTAACAAGCTCAAGCGACGACTCGACGATCACGACACCGAGGACGCGTCCGCATCCAAGAAGGTGAAGGTTGAGGATGTGGAGGAGGACGAGACGTCACTCTAAAGCAGCGAGCCAAGGGGAAGTTTGACGATGATGATACCACGACTATCATGTCGGCTTCCAAGAAGGCAAGGCTCGAGGGAATGATGATGATGAGTAGTTCGAAACTAGCGAGCGGTATATTATGAAGGAAGGGAAAACTGGAGTTATGGGTACGGCAGGGCGGAAACTTTGATGACGGTCCTTTTATATGCCGGCGTTCATCTGTACAATACTCGGATTGGCGGTTCTCCAAAATATATGCTCGCCTTCAATACCCCATAAAGACAGTCTACGTTTAAGTGATGCACCTTTTAACCCTATGTCATCGTGGTTCTAGAATAGTTCTAAGCAGCCCCCTACTGAAACCTGGTGTACGTCTTCTTCGATCAACTTGGGGCTTCCTCAACGGCGTTCCGTTGACGCGTCGGACACCTTATCCCAGTTTCGCAACTACAGTAGCTTCTTAAGGCGGGATGGCCCCAATCAAGGTTCTTTGTGTCTATGGAGGAGAAAACTAGCCACGGCAGTAAAGAGTGGGAAAGTATTATCGACTTCCTGAGGTAATTAATTGCAAGAACAACTCGAAGCTGTATTACATCTTGATGTCTAGATGTCTCAATCAAAGGAGCGTTTTGCTTGAAAAGGCAAAGTTCCAGAAGCCAAGCAAGAATAGTGGTTGGAGTTATGCGTATAACGATGGATTGTACATACAGGATCATCACATCCATGACCTCGCTAAAGTATCACTTGCCACAGCTTGAAAGTAGTTTATCGCCGATTCGACCTCAGCAACACATCCTTCGCAACGATGGCCGATCCTTTCGAGGTTCGCATGCGCTTTACGAAACAGTTACAACAGCTTAATGCTTCTGTCACCGCGACCCAGAAGGCTGCACAGTATGCCCTTAAATACAAGGACATGGATGAGGATCTTCACTCATGCATCGTGGAGCAGCTTGAGCAGGTACGTTTGAATCCGAATCTCACTATGGCCTGCCGAAGCGAGGTGTGAGGATTGGCTAAGAAGATCCTTCTTCACGCAGAATCGGAATATGAACACCCGCGCAAACATCATGTATTTCATCGAACAGTTTCTTCAGTTGGCCAGTAAGGATGGCCATATGAACTATGTTCGAATGATGCAGCGAGACATCATTAGGGTAGTCGATGCCGTAGCCCCGGATGATGGAACCGGATCTGCAAATGTCAAAGTGGTCAGGAAGGTATGGAGCAACACATTCTCTGAGAGGGTTGGCGGGTTTCCTCCGTTGTTTCCAGTGGGTGGGTTCGAATTGAAGCTGATTTCGTCTTTCCAGGTCTTACAAGGACTCTGCAACAGAGGGTTCTTCCAAAAAGATCTGGTATTGGAAATAGAAGAGTGCCTCAAAGACCGCGTCACGAAAGACTTTTCGCTGGAGTCCCCTGTCGCAGGTGACAGCCAGGCCGGTCGTCCAGCACCCAAACATTCCACTTTCGAGGACGTTCGTCAGATCGACCGCCGTATAGAGGAGGACCGAGAGCGCCACAAGAGGCTTCGGGAGACCATGTGGGCAGTTCCAGCTGGCCCTACCGACAAGCCGGAGTGGGAAAAGTTGTGGGAAGAAACGAGTGACTGGGGGTCTGACGATGATCTCACGGCAAAAGAAGAGCGCGAGATGAAAGAAAGGGAGTGGTCGTCATATTGTACCCATTATAATGGCTAAGGATCTTACTTGCAGCCTCAGCATTTTTGTATGTCATTTCGAGGGGTGGATAGGGCGTTGGGGATTATTAACGGGAGTTTTGATCTGAGTCCACTGGAATTGATACCCTTAAGCCGTAAGAATCACAGATGATCCATAACAGAATCCAGAAGACTTGAGTTGAGCGGGTCCTCCGCACAGTATATTGTTACAACCATTTTATACATGCAAGAAGCTCAATCTATCGTCACATCCAGCCATCAGACCCTTGAGCCTTGACCAATAGAGAAACCGTCTATAAACCCGCTTTACAGAACACACCAGACACAATAGGCCCGGGGACTCTCCCCTCTCCTCCGCTTTACTCCATCGTCACGGTGCCACCGAGTGCCTTGAGAGTCTCGATGATCTTTTCGGCCTCATCCTTAGGCACGTTCTCCTTCATCACCTTGGGCGCGCTCTCCACGAACTTCTTGCTGTCCACTAGACTGAGACCGAGAAGGTTCTTGATCTCCTTGATAACCTTGGGCTTGGAAGCCGCGTCGAAGCCGGCCAGCTTGAGGGTGAAGACGCTCTTCTCGGCGGCAGCAGGGGCCTCCTCTTCCGCCTCCTCAGCAGCGGGAGCTGCCGCTGGCGCGCCCCCGGCAGGACCGGCAGCGAAGGCACCAATTGGGACATCGGGAAGGTTGAGTCGGGTCTAGAATTGGAGAAAAAGCAGATTGTTAGACACAATGGCCTCATCATCTGATGGCATGGAACTTCGTGAGTCAACGTCGTGGGTACAATACCTTTAAGCTAGAAACGAGATCCGCAGTCTCTAGGAGGGTGAGCTGGCTAATCTGGTCGACGATAGCAGCAATCTTGGGGTTCTCGGGAGCGGCAGCGGCCTCGGTCGAGTTCCATCGCCTAGGGGTCGAGACTATCGGCGCGGTGTATCGGAAGGAGCCGGCAGATCGCAATTGGCGCGCGCAGCGCTGTGCCGCGTACCTGTATGATAGAGACATTGTTGGTAGGAGGATCGGTGAGAGGGAGACGATACGTTGGAGTGGCGTTGTGGTCGCGCGGCTGGTGTGCGAGGTCGTGTGCTTAGGATTCTGAGCTGACAGGAGACAAAATCTCGAAGATTTTCGAGCTCTTGTCGTGGATGGCTTGTCGAGGTGGCTCGTGCGCTCTCAATGGCAGAAAATTTGTCCAGCGGTGTGGCGGCTGGCGGCAGCGGACCGACGTTACTGTGTGGTCTCAAATCGATAAGAAATCGACACTGTCTGATAAGATAATAAATGTACTTCTATGCCAAATAGAGGGCAAAAGACACGAAAGATACATGTGGGGTTCGCGAAAACGTTCCAAGCACTGTTGGCTTATCGCTTATCGCAGGGTCCAAAAAAAAAAGAAACGAAAAATATCTTAGAAAGTCTTGCCTTGAATACACACAAAGATTCGACGAAATCTCAAGATTACCAAGGGCAAAGATGGCGGCGGCGGATATTTCCTCAAATATAGTCTCTCTTATGAGAGATAGTGAGACATTAGGCCTCTTGCCACCCGAAATACTTGAAGTTGTACGAAATCATGCCGCCCCCGGAATACTCGATGCTATCGCCAACGCCGCCCTTTCACCGCGCCTCACTGATAGGCTTTTCGTTCATTTCGAGCCCGTATTCGCCGACGTATGTGCGCGATGGTCCCTCCAGCTTGCGCAAACAGACAGGAGTGGCTCTGTATTAGCTGCTTATGCTCGGATATTACCGTTTGCGCCGTATCTCTCTATCTTTCTTGAACGATTTCTCTCCCAGTTCCGTCCTGAACAGCCCGGGCTCCCAATTTTCCGTCCGGCTCACCTTAGCTCATGGACCGCCACCCTCGATGACCCCGTTTCTCTCCAACAAATTTTACTCTCAATATGGAGGTTGAACAGCTTCGACCAGCGGACCCATGGCCCGTTATTATCCCCCTCCGATGCACAGGAACTTTTCGCGCATGACGATCGAGCTGTCAGGTATCTGGCGATCCGCATATTCTGTCAGCTTCTTCAGGCCTCCGATTTCAAGCTTGAGGCTCTTATCCAGGAACATCTCGGGACGGTAGACCCCGTATTAGGTGACTTTGATGGCCTCGAGGTTGACTACGGTTTCTTGTCTTTACATGAGCATAATCGCGTAGATGCGGTGGAGAAGCTTCGACAGGATATTGCCCGCTCCGGAGAACAGGATGGCCAAATCGTGGTGGCGCCACAAGCACTCACTCCCCATGTTGTATCATATGGTAGAGTAATTCTCCCACGCCCGAGTGGCGCCTTCGTGCAACAATCATCCCTCGTCATCACGTCGACTGTGAGGGATAACCTCGAGCATCTTGCTCGTCTTCTACGAAACCCTGGTTCCATTCTTCTTCATGGCTTGCCTGGGTCTGGCAAGACATCTGTTATCAAGGAACTCGCCAAGGACCTCGGCATGAGCTCGGACATGGTAACTCTCCACTTGAACGATCAAACCGATGCCAAGATGCTCATCGGTCTCTACTCAACCGGGTCGAAACCTGGCAGCTTCCAATGGCGGCCTGGAGTTCTAACAAAAGCCGTCAAGGAAGGAAGATGGGTGTTAATCGAGGATCTCGATCGTGCCCCTGCTGAGGTCGTCAGCTCGCTGCTGCCGCTTGTTGAGCGAGGGGAGCTGCTCATCCCTAGTAGAAGCGAGAGGATTAAGGCAGCCAGTGGCTTCCGTCTCTTCGCCACTGTTAGGACGTCCAAAGGTATGAACGGCCAAGAGACGCTCCCGCACCTACTCGGTCTACGTTTCTGGCAGCAGCTCGCTATCCGGCCACTACCAGAACGGGAGCTAGAAGAAATTGTACGAGGTGCGTTTCCAATGCTCGACAAGCTTGTTCCCCAGATTCTCTCCGTCTTCCACCGCCTTACGCGAACCGCCTCGATGCCATCAATCGTTGCCTCAAGTCGCGGAATAGCGAGACAGATGACACTCCGAGAACTCCTAAAATGGTGCCGAAGACTGCAAGATCAGCTTCTCGCCTCGGGCTCAACTGTGACAATCAGCGAAGAGACGAGAGAGCGAATATTCATGGAAGCGGTGGATTGTTTTGTTGGTCACTTGCCAGAGGGCAAAGGGAAGGATGAACTGGTTTTTGCTATCGGAGAAGAGATGCACATGGCTAAAGCCTGGGTTGAGCACCAGATGACTGCATATGTGCCCGTTCTGAAGGATAGCGAATCCCACCTTCGCGTTGGCCGAACCTCAATCGAGAAGCACAAGAATCCGACGATCCAACGTTCCAAACGCCCATTTGCCGATACCACTCAAGCTAAGAGGCTTCTCGAACAACTCACTCGCTCAGTGCAGTTGAGGGAACCGGTTCTATTGGTGGGTGAGACTGGTATCGGAAAGACGACAGTCGTCCAACAACTAGCAGACATCGTTGGCCGCAAAGTTGTTGCGGTGAATTTGTCTCAGCAGAGTGAGGTTGGCGATCTCATTGGTGGCTTTAAACCCGTCAATGCTCTCAACCTTGCGATCCCCTTAAAGGACGAATTCGATGAACTTTTCAGAGCCACGGGCCTTGCTGCCAAGAATCAGCCGTATTTGAACCGGATCGCCAAATACATCGCGAAGCGGCAATGGTCAAAAGCCTCCAAGATGTGGGTGGAGGGTGTGGAACTGTTCAAGAAACTGCTTCAGGTAGAGCAGAAGAGGACTCGGGAAAATGGCGAGCCACCCGCAAAGCGCCAAAAGCAAGAAGCACCGTCAAGACTGAGGCATCTTGTCGGCATCAAGTCCCGATGGAGCGAATTTGAGAAGAGCCTTGATCAGTTCAATGCTCAAATCTCGGGAAATATCAGCGCCTTCACGTTTTCGTTCGTCGAAGGCAATATTGTTAAGGCTGCAAGGAACGGAGACTGGGTCCTTCTGGATGAGATAAACCTGGCTTCTTCTGATACCTTGGAGAGCATCGCTGATCTCCTTACTGACCCCGGTGAGACCCCTTCGATCTTACTGTCGGAGACGGGCGAGATCGAGCGAATCAAGGCTCATCCCAACTTCCGCATATTTGGAGCGATGAATCCGGCAACCGATGTTGGGAAGCGAGACCTCCCAGTTGGCATCAGGTCGAGGTTCACCGAAATTTACGTCAACAGCCCGGACCGTGACTACAAGGATCTCCTAAAAATCGTGAAGGCTTACCTGCATATCAAGAGTGCCAAGGATGAACAGGCTGCAGATGACATTACAAGACTCTACCTGAATACCAAGCAGCTGGCAGCCGAGAAGCGACTGGTGGATGGAGCGAACGAGGTACCGCATTTCAGCTTACGAACTCTGACTCGCGTCTTGAGTTACGTGAGGGAAGTTGCTCCCTTTTATGGCCTGAGAAGGGCACTGTACGAGGGTTTCTCTATGGGCTTTTTGACGCTTTTGAACCGGGAGTCGGAGGAGCTACTGGTTCCGTTAATAGCGCACCATATCTTCGGCAATGGCAATTCGCGAAGTTCAATCTTGTCTCAGCGTCCGAAACTCCCGGATGATGGACGCCAATACATCCGGTTCAAAAGCAAGAGTCAGGACAGACAATATTGGCTCCTGCAGGGAGAACAAACGCCAGTTGAAAGTGAAGACTACATCATCTCCCCTTCAGTCGAGCGAAACCTGCTCAACCTCGTGCGCGCCACTTCGAACGCTAGGGATGGCGGATTTCCGGTCCTCATCCAGGGTCCTACTTCCGCTGGTAAGACGAGTATGATCGAGTACTTGGCGAACTACAGTGGGAATAAATTCGTACGGATCAACAATCACGAACATACAGATCTTCAGGAATACCTCGGTACCTACGTATCCGGCACGGACGGACGGTTGCGTTTCCAGGATGGCTTGCTCGTGCAAGCGATGCGCCGCGGCTACTGGATTGTCCTGGATGAACTGAACCTTGCTCCTACCGATGTACTCGAGGCGCTCAACCGTTTACTGGACGATAACAGAGAGCTACTTATCCCTGAGACCCAGGAACTCGTCAAACCGCATGAGAACTTTCGCCTCTTTGCGACCCAAAATCCTCCGGGTCTCTACGGCGGAAGAAAAGTCCTATCAAGAGCGTTCCGTAACCGTTTTCTAGAACTGCATTTTGATGACATCCCTGAGGATGAGCTCGAATACATCCTCCAGAAGCGGAGTCGGTACACTGCCCCATCTGACTGCAAGAGGATCGTAACGGTTTACAAGGAGCTCTCGCACCTGCGTCAAACAACCCGCGTGTTCGAGCAAAAGGATAGCTTTGCTACCCTGCGTGATCTCTTCCGATGGGCCCTTCGGAATGCCGAGAACCGAGAAGAAATCGCAGCCAACGGCTTCATGTTGCTCGCCGAGCGTGTCCGAAATGAGGATGAGCGGATCGCGGTGAAAGAAATCATTGAGAAGGTGTTTAAAGTCAAGATAGACCTTGATGAGCTCTACTCAAAATCCTCACAGGCACTACGCCACCTTCAAGGGAACCGCCAAGGCGTCGTCTGGACTCATGGAATGAGACGCCTCTACATGCTTGTCTCTCAAGCCATTCGCAACCGTGAGCCGGTTCTGCTCGTCGGTGAGACCGGTTGTGGGAAAACGACGGTTTGTCAAGTCCTTGCGGAAGTCCTTGGTAAAGAGCTACACATTGTCAACGCACATCAAAACACGGAGACTGGAGATATCATCGGTTCTCAGAGGCCAATTCGGAACCGAGCTTCGATCCTCGAGGCTCTGCATGCGGCTCTTCAATCAGCCATGGAGGCATTAAATCAAGACGCCAACGGAACTACTGATGAATTACTGGGAAGAATCCGCCAGCTCCCTGCAGACACCCTTTCCGCCATTCCCGAAAACCTCAGAACGCAGATTGAGACACTTGAGATACGAAGCAAGGCTTTATTCGAATGGTCCGATGGAAGTTTGGTCCATGCCATGAAAGCGGGACAGTTCTTCCTCCTTGACGAAATTTCCTTGGCTGACGATTCGGTCCTGGAAAGGTTGAACTCAGTCTTGGAGCCGCAACGTACGATTTTGTTGGCAGAAAAGGGTATCGACGACTCATTCGTGGCAGCGGCTGACGGCTTCCAATTCTTCGCGACGATGAATCCTGGTGGCGATTTTGGCAAGAAGGAGTTATCTCCGGCACTAAGGAATCGATTCACAGAAATCTGGGTTCCTCCCCTTTCTGGGACTGAAGATATTCTCGAGATCGTAACTCGGAAGCTCGCGAAGGAGGTCAAGAATCTAGCAAACGTCATTGTGGAGTTTGCTACATGGTTTGGAGAGACATTCCGATCTGCGTCCGCGACGGCATTTTCTATTCGAGAACTTCTGGTTTGGGTGCAGTTTGTTAATCAATGCCATGGAGTTGATCCGCTCTTTGCCATCGTCAATGGTGCTGCAACTGTGTTCATTGATAGCCTTGGCGCGAACCCATCGGGCCTCATCGCTCTAGATTCCCAAGGTGTTGTGGTTCAAAGACGTAACTGCTTGAACAAGCTCAGTGAGCTCCTCGGATCCGATATTTCTTCCATCTATAATTCGAATCCCGAGTTAACTTCCGATGATGCCCAGATCGCCATCGGAGGGTTTGCCATACCAAGAATCTCGAACGGGGTCGACGAGAAGGATTTCAAGTTCTTTACTCCTCCAACGACTAGGCTCAACACGTTAAGAGTTGTCCGCGCCCTTCAAATGGAAAAGCCGATTCTCCTTGAAGGCAGCCCTGGAGTCGGAAAGACCACCCTGGTCGCGGCGTTGTCCCAGGTGTGTGGACAACCCCTGACTCGAATCAACCTCTCCGACCAAACCGACCTTATGGACCTCTTTGGAACAGATGTGCCTGTTGATGGTGCTGAAGCGGGAAATTTCGCTTGGCGTGATGCTCCCTTCCTCCGAGCTATGCAAAGAGGCGAGTGGGTCTTGCTAGACGAAATGAATCTAGCATCCCAGTCTGTACTAGAAGGATTAAATGCTTGTCTGGATCACAGAGGAGAGGTGTACATCTCTGAGCTGGATCAAGTTTTCAAACGTCACCCCGAGTTCCGGCTCTTCGCTGCTCAGAACCCTCATCATCAAGGAGGTGGCCGGAAGGGTCTTCCAAGCTCGTTCGTAAACAGATTTGTCGTCGTTTATGCCGATGTATTCTCTGGCGAGGATCTCCGCCTCATTGCGTCCAACCACTCTCCCGACATCCCACCAGAGACGGTCGAGAAGCTGATTCGGTTTATCACCGAATTAGAACGTAAGATAGCCCAAGATCGTTCGTTTGGCTCACTGGGAGCCCCTTGGGAGTTTAATCTTCGTGATTTACTGCGCTGGCTTCATCTCTTACATAGTCCAGACCCCCTTCTCGGGACTGCAAGGGTCGACGACCTACTTGATATCGTCATTCGGCAAAGATTCAGGACAGAGAGAGACAGACAAGAAGTGACGAAATTATTCGCGGATATCTTCGGCGAGCCTCCAAGGACCCACAGTCTTTACCATGATATCAACGCGTCGTTCTGCCAAGTCGGATTGGCGCTCATGCAACGCAGTCATCTGGCCCAACCAGTTCGCCTGCAGAACGTCGATCTAAAGACCCGTCTGTCTAACATTGAGACCCTCATGCTCTGTGTAACGCAGAATATCCCATGTATCCTTAGTGGTCCATCGGGCTCGGGGAAGTCGGTGCTTGTTCAACACTTAGCGGCTCTCGCAGGCAAGTCCCTCGTAACTTTCCCCTTGAACGCAGATGTGGACACCATGGACCTTGTCGGTGGGTTTGAGCAATCCGATCCGCTGCGAGAGGTAAACTCCGTGCTTCAGGAATTGCAGGAAACATTGCAAGCCTCTGTCCTCTCTGTGGTTCCCGGGAAGGCGCCTGTGGATGCCCTCCATCTGCTCCATCTTTTGGCAACAACCGCCGAAGTACCCGAGCCCGCCGTCTTACTCCCTCTGGCCGAGAGTCTTTTATCATTGGTTTCTCCGTCATCGGAAGTTGGGGCTGTCCTTACAAGAGCAGTTGAGACCCTCCATAAACCGTTGACAGTGACAAACCCTCGCTTCGAGTGGTTAGACGGTGTTATCATCAAAGCTCTACAGACAGGGCAATGGCTCGTTTTAGACAATGCCAACCTCTGTAGCGCCTCGGTGCTGGACCGACTGAATTCTCTTCTCGAACCAAATGGTTTCCTCAGTATTAATGAACACTGCGACGCCGATGGAGAACCAAGAGTCGTCAAGCCGCACCCTGACTTCCGGATCTTCCTGACAACCGATCCAAGATACGGAGAGCTATCGAGGGCCATGCGGAACAGAGCTATTGAGATTCATCTTTTTGAACCTATGCCTGAACAGACCCGGCATATGAGATGGGTGACTACTATCGAGAGCAATCTCCAGCGGTACCATCTCTCATTGTCGATGTCCCGTGATGATAACGAGGATTTGGCTAAGGCCATAACAGCTCTTTCCTTTGAGCGTCTTACAAAAGCAGATGTTCACCTTCTACCCCGATTTGCCAAGGATACACACTCGCAGGCGTATTCTAAGTGTTCTGAGGTTGCTAGGCAATCTCAGCAACTCGTAGAGTTCCTGCGAGCAGACAGCATCCGCAACCTTAACGCCTCCATCTCCAATATGTATTCTTCTCTCCCTGCCATCAACTCCGGAAATATCGGAGACACTCAGGTCGGTAATTGTACCACCCTGCTTTTCTGAGCGTTTCATGCTAACATCCATGTAGCCAATTTTCCCCATCCAGAACCTCCCAATAACCCTTCTTCTTTCTAAGACCGTGGGTCCACTGCCATTTAGGCTCGCAATGTGCTACGAGTACTACCGAAACCTCCAATCCCTAGACACTGAGGTCCGCTCTCAAGCCATGGCAGCCAGAAGTTCCAAGATAGCTTCGTTAAATCGTCTTCAACGCTCCTTTGTCGCGGAGCGGGTTACTGCAGTTTCCAAGGATTCAACTGTCGGTGTCGCCGAGTTCTTCTCGACTGCTCTCTCATTGATCGATGGCTTCCTCCGAGCTCAAGATGCCGAGAGCGATTGGCAAGTAAGTGTAATCTGATCCGATTTCCCTCGAATTTAGAGCATTTCTAACTTAATTAGGTGCAAAATCAATTTCTCCGGTCCCTAATTCACTACATGCGGAGAACTTTACGCCTCGTGACAGTATCAAACACCTTGTTTGACGAAGCGGTCTTCCAAGTCCACTTAGCTCAAGGACGAAGGCTTCTGAAAAGTATTCAGCCTCAAGCCTATAACTCGACGGCGCAAGAATTTGCTACCGACTTGCTCAAGAAGATCGACCGACACTTTTCCTCGGGCTTCAGTTTGAAAACGGGCCTTGGTATGGAGGATATCTGGAGGATGTTTCGACCCGATCTCGTTCCTGATTCTGCCGTTCTTAAACGGTCCGCCGACATTGTTGCCCTTGCCAAGCGTTTTGATTCGTTGAAGTGGAAGATCGGTTCCCCGATAGCTGATCTAGCTAAGGCAATGTCAACATTCTCAATGGCCTATGGTATCGTCCGATCGGGCAGGGCAGGTGCAGAAGCTCTAATCATGGAGCTGGCTACTGAGATTCAGTCACTGGAAACCAGGATCGGATTAGAATCCGCGGATGTTGTCCCATTCTTCACGGCGAACTTCGAGACACTGAGACAGATTTCCGTACTTCAGGATTTTAAGCTTGGAAACAACATCAAGCGCGACAATATTACCGTCCTCTCCAACGTACCGACACTTGCCCAGCTGTATCTGGAGGATACTCATGGCTCCGCCCAACTTCTACAGGCAATTGACTACTTGGCCTGTCAGGACCATAGTAACCTCGCGTGGAGGGGCAGACTTCTTCCGTCAGTCCTGGCCAAGGCAGGCGGGATAGGTTCTACGACCTTGAACTCACTAGCATTGCTCGAGATGGAACTACCTCAACTTACCATATTCCTATCCCAGGCGTCCAGGGCTGTCACATCTAGTACCTTTGTCGATCTCAACGCTATTCTGCACAAACTGGTCCTAAGCTTCGTTGAGGCTCTTGAACCAGGCCTTAAAGACAAGTTGTTGGATACCGAAGCGAAGTTGCACCAAGTTTTAGCAACTAAGCCTTTGAAATTTGAGGATCGTCAAATCTGGTTCTCCAAAGATTTGATCGAGCCCTTCCTAGGCCTCGCACCGCATATCCATGAAGTTTTCAAAGACAATCTCCTCTTGTCATGGTGTTCATTAAAAGTGGCCTCTCTAGGTAGTGTAGACGCCTATCGATTTGCCGGATTGGCCTGGGTTCAGTTTGCCGTTGGCGCACTTCGGCTTTATGTTCCCAACAGAGTCTTCGACCCGCATCTCAGGCTGACGCTAGAGATCGAGTCTTACAAAGAACTAAAGGAGAACCTGCAGTCCAAACTCTCCTCGCTGGTTACGTTCGAGTCACGGTTTACTGGCCAACTCTCTAATCTGCGAATCGAATTGCTTGAGCAAGAAATTGATAATTTGGGGCCTCTACCAGCGGACAATGACAAGGTCTATCGACCGGAACGATCAGAGCTTAGCCAAATTCATGCGGAGTTTAATAATGTTTTGAAGGCCGCAGTCTACTCCGAAGTAGCCACCTCAAGCCTCCATGACCTTCCCGAAGAAGGATTATACCTGGTCACGGAGAACGTCACTCGAGTTATTTCCAGACTTTCAGGATACTTCGAAGCCTACCAGGACATGGTTCGGCCGGTCGTGAACTTCCTGCGCATTATGCAAGTTGGTCTGTCGCTTAATGCTGAGCCGGCACGTCTCAGCGAATCCACTTCCGAACTCATCTCAGCTACGCCATTCCTTGGTGGCAATTTCATTGCGAGGGCACCGAGTCTTCAAAATAAGACGTTCGAGTTTATTGACCTTATGACTATATCCTCTGCAGTGGATGGAGTGGATAATTTCACCGTTGAGGACCGGGAGGCCATTTCTGCTTGTTTCCATGCATTCTACAACGAATGGACTCTGAAGCTCGAAGCAGATAGAAAGGAAGAAGAGGCAAAGCAGAGCCTTTACCGTTTCAAGGGCAGTTTCGAAGACGAAGAGGAAGTTAATGAAGAGGAGTTCAACGAACTATTCCCTACATTTGATGGAGAGGAGGACGAGCAGACTGCTAAACCGTCCCTCAAGAAATACAAAGTGAGGGACATGTCCATCAAAGTGGCTGAGGCGCACAGAAATCTACTCTTCTCTACTCCAGAAGCTCCATCCGCCATTCGAACTGCACTGCTCTCCGTTGGGCGTAAGATGGCCTCAGATCTATCGGAAAAGTCCACTGTGGAACAGGGTCTGAGCAACAAACTTCTTCCTGGCACCCTCTTAACTCTTAGCGACCAATTGTCTTCGCTTAACATGGATGGAACGCCAAGCAACTACAACTTCTATACTGACGCAAATCTCCATGAAGCACGTCAGCTAGTTCATCTGGTGAACAGGATCAAAACTAGATTCCGCGAACTGCAACTCACTGATGAAATTGGCCATCTTCAGCCAATCGCCGATGTCCAAGCTTCTTGCGAAAAGGTCTTACAGCTTGTACATATAGAACCGCTTGCTAAGATGCTCCCGAAGGTAGAACACCTGCACGCCATGGTGTACGAGTGGCAATTTGGGGGGTGGGCGAGCCGCGTCCATTCCGTCCCGGAGCTGTACAATCGCTTGACCGAGTCTATAGTTCGTTGGCGCCGATTGGAACTTTCCACCTGGTCAAAGATATTCGATATGGAAGTCCGCAGGTGCCACGACGATGCGAACTCTTGGTGGTTTGTCGCGTACCATGCGACGATTGCGATTCCCATGGCGCTCCTGGAAAAGGGCGATCTGAAAGAATACGCCGAAAAACTCATTACGGATCTGGAGGTCTACTTCACGTCAGCTATCCTTGGACAATTCTCTACTCGACTGAGCTTATTGAGACAATTCCATAAGCACCTAGAGCTTCTAGTTCTGGATTATCCCGCGCTTTCGATTGTGCACACTACCGTCGGCAGCTTCATTTCCATGTACCAGCGCTACCAGAAGGTTGTCGATGAGGAAATTGCGCGGGGTCGATTGCCGATCGAGAAAAAGATGAAGGATGTGCTTCTCCTCGCCAGTTGGAAGGACACAAATATCAACTCCTTGCGGGACAGCGCTAGGAAATCCCACCTCAAGCTCTTCAGACTTGTTCGGAAATTCCGTGAAGTTCTTGGCCAGCCGCTCAGGCTGGTTATTGAAAAGGGTGTTCCGGATGAAGAGTATCACCTGACAGCACTCGTTGAGGACATGCCTCTCGCGAAGGTTGACAAGGATAGTACCGAACTGGCAAGTCACGAAATGGTCAATTGGCTAGGGCAATTCAAACCTCTCGTCAACGTTGGCCGAACGGTATCACGAATGGCGCAGGTCGGACGGGTACCCGAGTTTGTCGGGCAGGCCATGGAAGAAGTAGACGCCTTCATATCGAGCCTGACAACTTCAATGCAAGAATTGAGGAAGGAGACGCCAAGCGTGTTGACCGACGAGAACAAAGACTTAGTGAAGCACCTCAAGGCGCGCAAGCGCAAGCTCTTTGCTGACGTTCTTCGCGAGGCTCGGGCAATGGGTTTCGAATACAATCTTGACACCAAACGCCTCGCCCAACAAGAGTCGCTGTCGGCAATTCTGGCAACTTGTGGTTCATTGGCCTTTTTCAGCCCCACTGCGATAGAAGCTACCGAATACTTCTTCCACAAATTCATCGATATGATGCCGAAAGTCAGGGCTACAGCAACGAACCACTCTGAGGAGGTCACTGGCCGAGAAGTGGCGCGCAGTATCGGGTACTTGGAAGGGATTCTCTCTACAATACTCAATCAGAGGCGCGGCCTCTCTAAGGGAAAATTCCTTCTCGATATCGAGGCAACGGTCAAGGACCTAAGGACTCTTAGCACAGGTGGCACGAACGACAAAATCACCAACTTAAAGAAGAACTCTAACCTATCGCGGACTTTGAAGTGGTTGGTTGAGGTTCTGCGATATGCCATTCAGCTAATTGATATACACGCCAAGCTTGGACAAGTGGATAACTCGCTATGCCAAGGGAAACTTCGGTCATGGCTCACCGAGCTTGGAGATCTGTCTTTGAAGGAGCAAGCAACCAGGAAGCTTCCAGCAGGCCTTACCTCATCCGATCGTGAGGCACTGGAGACTTTGATTTCTGAGAGGCTGCGGGTTTTCGAGCATGAGGTCAACGCCATGCTCCTGCAGTTCGACAATGTTGCCTTTGTGCTCCGAGAACTCCTGAATTGGATTTCGGTTTCTGCCAAGGATACGGAAAAGTCGGAGCCCCAGAGTCTGCTAGATTTTGCTGGCGAAGTCATCACTCTTTCAAAGAAGATCCTCGAGACTGTCGCACAGTTTCAGAAAGCGGTCGATAACCAAGACAACAAATCTCATGTTAGCAGCAGCAACAACCTTGATACCATGATCCAGAAGCTTCGGGTTGAATCAGTGGCCCGAAATCTCAAGCAGTGCGTTAACTCCCTAGGAAGCGTTGACTTGTCCAATATCGAGAACAGCCGGTCAATCACAGCCCTTATGGCTATGTTTGTCCCGATCGTGGATCAGTACGCGATAATCTGCCGCAACAGCTATACTCGGCTTCTCGAGCTTCACCGCTCTACGGTTCGGCTAGGCCACTGTCTTGGCAAGTCCTACACTCACCTTGCCTCCCAAGGCTTTTGTACCCCTCAAGAGAAGTCTGACGATACTTCGGGAGGTGAGGGTAAACTAGAGTCGGGAACTGGACTGGGAGACGGCGAAGGTGCCGAGGATATAAGCAAGGATATCCAGCCTGATGAGGATCTCTCCGAGCTGGCGCAGGAGCCAAATAAAGAGAAAGATGGAGATATCGAGGATGAAAAAGACGCCGTCGATATGGCCGACGATGATATGGAAGGTGAGATGGGCAGTGTTGCCGGGGATGATGAAGAAGGTGACAAGGAGGGCGATGAAGGTGAGAGTGAGAATGAAATGGACGAGGAAGCTGGTGACGTTGATGACCTGGATGCGACCGCTGTTGATGAGAAGATGTGGGAGGGAGATGGCGAAGAGGCTGAAAAGGATCAGCAGGGTGAGAAGCCCAAGGGCCAGAAACAAGACAATGAGCAGATGGCAGCGGAAGCTCAGGACCAAGACATGTCGGACAAAGAAGATGTGGACAATGATGAAGTGGAGGCCGCGGAAGAAGAACCCGAAGCCGAGTCGGAAGACGTCAAGGCACAACAAGATGTGGAGCGACAGGATCAAAACGTGGATGAGAGTGAGGCCCTGGCACTCCCAGAAGACATGGACCTTGACTTCGGCGAGGACCAGGAGTCAGGTACGGAAGATGATGGGCTGGATGATCTTGATAGCCTTGGCGACAAGGATGAGAGGGGCGAGGAGGAGGACGACGCCAATATGCAGGGAGAAGATGACGAGCCCACCGACGAGACGAAGCCTAGTGATGCAGATGGTGAACAGCCCGAAGAGGCAGAACAGGATGACGAAGATATAGTTGACGATGACGCCGACGTTCCCAACGAGCAAGGGATCGAAGAGCAAGGAGATGAGGAACGAGAAGATGATCAAGCCGAGGAAGACAAGAACCTTATGGAGCAACCATCCGCGGATCCGGTGGACACAGATCCACAAGACGTGGCGCCGAGTGACGTTAAATCGGGCGGCCAAGACCAGAACAAGGATACGATGGATGTTGACGAAGACTTCCATAACAATTCAACACGTCAAGACGAGGGCGCGCCTGGGGACGGATCGGATAGCCAGCAAGCCCAGCCCGGAGGCCAGGGGAAGTTGTCCCAGCCTGAAGAGGGCGCCCAGCAACAGAACCAAGAGGAAAAGCAAGAAGATGAAGCTGAGGCGAGCCGCCCGGAACCATTCCGAAAGCTTGGAGATGCAGTGGAGAAGTGGCACCGGCAGCAAAACGAGATCAAGGATTCCCGGCCAGAGGACGACAAGAACGAACAAACCAATCCCCAAGCTGAAGAGTCCGAGATGCAACAACGCGAATTCCAGCATCTGCAGGACGAGAACGCAGTGCCGGACACGCAGGCAATCGGCGCTGCTACCGAGGATGAGGTCCAGCCAATTGATGACTCGATGGCTATTGATGAGGAAAAGCAAGATCCATCAAGCAATGTCTTACCTGATACAGAAGAGAAAGAGGTCGAAGAGGACCTTGAAAAAATGGATACTGCCGAGCCAGAGGACGCTGAGGATGCGGAAGCCAATACCGACGCCGACGATGGTCGCTCCGGTGTCAAGACTAGGCAAGGCGCCTACAATAGGGAGAGATCACCGTCTCCTGCCCTCATCGAGAAAGACGAAATGGACGAGAATGAAGAGGACGACGAAGTTTTGGAGACTGCCAGCGTTCTATCCGCCACGCACCTAACGGACGAAGCACGTCCTCTGCGTGAATTCACCGAGTCAATGCAACAGTGGTCGGAGTTCCAGAACAAAACACAGTCGCTCTCTCAATCTCTCACCTCGCATCTCCGGCTCATCCTCACACCCTCCCAGTCCACAAAGCTCTCCGGCTCCTTCCGCACCGGTAAACGCCTCAACATCAAACGCATCATCCCATATATCGCATCCAGCTACAAGCGCGACAAGATCTGGATGCGCCGCAGCGTCCCCACCAAACGCGCCTACCAGATCCTCCTCTGCGTCGACGACAGCAAGAGCATGGGCGAGTCCAACTCGGGCAACCTGGCCCTCGAATCCCTCGTCATGGTGTCCCGCTCCCTCACCATGCTCGAGGCCGGCCAGATCGGCGTCGTCGGCTTCGGCGCCGACGTCTTCACCGCCCACGACCTCGCCGCCCCTTTCTCCTCCCATGACGCCGGCGCCCGCGTCCTCCAGCGCTTCTCCTTCTCCCAGGATCGCACCGATATCTGTCTTCTCATTCGCTCCACGATCGATCGCTTCCGCGCCGCTCGCCTCCAGGCCGACCGCGGCGGCGAAGACCTCTGGCAGCTCGCCCTCATCCTCTCCGACGGCCTCACGCAATCCGCCACGCACGACTCCATCCGCAGGTTACTCCGCGAGGCCGCGGAGGAACGGATCATGATCGTCTTCATCGTCATGGACGACGCGACGAAGCGCAAGGGAGACAGCGTCCTCCAGCTCAAGGAGGCGCGCTTCGTCAAGGATATCGATGGCTCGTCCCGCGTCGTCATTGAGAGGTATCTTGATACCTTCCCGTTCCAGTACTATCTTATCGTGCACCACTTGGAGGATCTGCCGAATGCCTTGTCGGGACTTCTGAGGACTTGGTTTGCTGAGGTTAACGCTTAATTATTCTTTTTCCGTTCTTTGATTTACTGGAGGTCTACCGAGATGGAATACAGTTTATTCTCAGTTCAGGCTACGGCGTTTGGGACTGTTTTTTCTTATGTTTTCCTTGTTCTTTTTTCCTGGAGTATTTTCTAGTCAGTTAGAGAAAAGCAAATAGAATCTTGATTTTTAAAACATGATATATGTCCTTTCCCAGCCCGTTCAAGAAACCTGCTCGCACGATCGTATATATATATATAATGATACAGTTGAGATCAGTTCAGTATTTTGTTGTATAATTGCAAACCGCAAGCTTGCTAGGTACAATGTATTTCATACGTATATAAAAACTTTTCTTTTCGCAAAAGCAATCCCGCCCGAACCCAAGGTGTACATTGCCCTACACCTCCTTCAACGTGTTTGATGTAAACCATGAAACAGACAAAAAAAACACTACCTCCAACCAGATCCCACATGCCCGCCCGCTTTGCAATGCCGTGAACTTTTTTCGGTATTGTCGAAACCAAACGCCGTCTGTATACTCGCAGAATATCACGCCTCCCAAAAGCAATATTGCGCAGCCCGAAAAAAAGCAAGAACGCGAACCCCCCCAGTAATTCCGTACCGCTCATGGATCATACCCGGAGAACACCCCCAAGTGCTGCCGTTGCCGTACACCATGCCGCCCCCCCCCCTTTTCCCTTTTGACAGTACTCCTGCGTCCGCCCGATTCCGTGTGAATCTCCACAGCTCTCCTCCCGATCAAGTAGCATAATAATAAATGTTGACCCCCGAAAACCCCATTCATCCCATACTCCAAAGCAGGCAAATCCGAAGGCGCAATCGGACTCCCCCGTGAATGCTCCGCCGCCTCCCAAGTAAGAACGAACCATATCCGCCAACTAACTCCGAGAACTCGCATCCTGGGACCGGCTGGATCGGAAAATGAAGATAATCGACTTCCAAATTGTACACCTAAATCATCGAACCATTGGCGCCGAGGGTGCCTTCCCCGCCGAATACCATGCGGGTTCCGTGGTAAAAAAAAAAAATAAGTGGAGAAATGTGTGGTTTTTTATAGACAGCGAATTCGAAAAGAAATGTTTGGTAAGATCAGACAGAACATCTGAAGGCGCGAGCGTGCGTGCAGTGCGACCAGTATTCTCTCTGATGGGCGGTTATCTCAAATTACTCTGGTCGAACGAGAACTGGCTGGGGAAAGCCATGCTCGCGCTGAGCCCAAAGGGATCCCACTCGAGGTTCGGCTCTAGAAGCTGGGTGAGATTTCCGTAGGACTGCATCGATCCGGAGGTCTGGACTGCTTGGGCCCCAGAGGGCATCTGCCGAGGTTGACCAGGGGAGGTGGGGGTCATTGCCATCGCCTGGTTAGGGTCGGAGAATGGAGCAGGATATGGGCCTGGTCCACTAGGCGTGTCAATCTCGGAATCGTCCATAATATCAGCCTGAGCATCGTATTCTTGTTCTGTTCGATAACCTAGTTTAGCATAGATATTCAGGGAAAGGCCGGTGGAGAAGAAAATTCCGCCGTAACAGGGAAAAACCCACCAAGCTGTTCGATGTGGTTTTGGAACGAGGGAGTAGTGTAGTAACCGGATGCCGCGGTTGGTGAGGTAACCGTTCCGGGTGTCGTTGTGGGAGTCGCAGAGGCAGACGCCGTGGATACAGGTGCCAGGCGTGGGTTAGCTGCGGCGGATGTCGGAGCCATGACAGGAACCGGCCGGGAAGTGGGCGGGGAGATCGGACCGGGTCCGGGGACAGGGCTCAATTGGTGTTGCGGTAGGGCAGCGGGAGTCCGAAGGGGCCCAACATCGGATGCGGGAGGAGACAAGGCTGGTTGGCTACCGAAGGTGGGTGCTGAACTTGTGGGGGAGTTCGTATGCGAAGGGGGCGTGTGTCGGTTTTTGGGTGAGAGGACGGATGGCGGCTGGGGTGGTGTAGCTAGCTGGCCCATGCCAGGTTCGACTTTCGGTGCAATGCTCGAAATAGATCGTCGAGACTGGTGGTGACGGTTCATAATGGCCCGTTGGATTGGGGGAGGCTGCGCAAGAGTTTGCGGGACATGAGTCGGGCCAAGGTTGGGGCTGGCGGTCTTAGCGCAAAGCTCGGCTTGGACATCGATGCCTAGGGGAGACGGAAAAGACGTCAATAGGAGCCGGAGTGAGTGGCGTCGCAATTCGGTATCCATCCATACCTTTCTCAAGAAGAATGCGCTCCAGGAGGGAGTTCTTATATCGCAGCATCAAGCATTCGTCCGCCGCATTTCGGTGGGCGGTCTGGAGGTTGTGTAGGTTTTGTTCATGAATTTGAATTGTCTCCTCTAGTTGCTTAATATATTCGGTTCGGCGTTCTCGGAAGGCAGCCTGCGCCTGGCGGTTGCGTTGCTTTCTCTCTTCGGAAGTGGCATATATCTTCACCTCGATGTCAGCTATCGCTCAATGCCAGTCTCGTTGCAAGCGACAGGGGTGGGAAAGAACACGACGAGTCGGAAAGAGGATCCGTGGTGGGCTTGCAGGAGTTTAATAAAGGAAATTTTGAGCTGGCATGCTAGACTTCCCAGAAGTCCAGTCCGACCCATTCACTCCAACCTGCTCTTATATTCCCCCGGCCACACCCGGCTTCCTTCTTCCCCTTCATTGTCGCAAGCTTTCGGGAGTCTAGTCTTCTAAAGCTCGGTGTTGACTTACAGGTTTTCGGCCTCCTTTTCGTTTAGGCTGTTGAGGTTCTTGTGGAGTGTTGTTCGCGGGGACGTTGGTGGTGTGCTCGTTCTCGGGGCTGGATCGCATGGATTCTTCGCTATCTTCTTTAGTCATGACTGTTTTGTCGATGGACATCTTGTCTGCCATACCTCCCTACCGGCAAAGGACAGAGAGGGCGGGAGGATCTGAATCCTGGCGTAGCTGAAGAGGCAGCGTGGTAAGATGTGAGAAGGACCTAGCTAGCTCCAAGGCAAATAAAGAAGACAACTCGGGGTTGCCAAGAGTCTCCAAGTATAAGCCCGACAGTTCTAGAGGCCCTCGTCTCTTTGTCTCCAGGTACTCGCAGTATCAGGGCGTTGAGCAGGACAACGCAATCGGATTGATGGGTGATATGGATTGGAAGAGGGTGCAGGTGGTGTGGACGAGCGCAGTTGGTGGAGTGAGGAATAGGGCACTCTCCTCTCAACTAGTCGACGGAGTCGAGTCAATTTGATTTGACGACAGACCGAGACCGGGTCAAGAGGTTGGAGCAGAGGTGTGGGGACTGTATGCCAGTTCAAAAAAAAAAAAAAAAAAAAAAAAAAGTAAACAGGCTATTTTTGTCAAGCGACGTAACAAGAGATCAATTCTAGAATTAGTCTCTTGTAAGTGTCTGATGCACCGTCGTGGAAGTGTAAGGTGGTTGTTGAGGGAAGAAGAATAAGTTGGAAACGTCGGTGCTCAATTTGCGCCCGCAAGATATGGGGTAGACAGGGGAATATGTCCGATTAAGGGTCCTTGGAAGCCTGAAGGAGGGGGGGTGACGATGTCCAGGGCGTCTGTGGCGCTAAAACCAGGACAATGTGTGAGAGTAGTTGTACATTCAACTCTGAATCCGACAATCCGGTAACAGGGTGGAAAAAGAAAACAATTATTCCAACCGGTCGAATCTAGAGAGTGTGGGGGAAAGTAAAAAAGAAGAGGTAATCGAAACTCGATCGCAAAAGACGCCTGTGGTTTGAGGTGTGAAGGTATCTTTCTTGGTCTTTTTTTCCCTTTGGCAACCAGCAATTCTTGTGGTTCACGCCGACTTGTTTGGAAGGCAGAGGTTACAGGCCCAGAACAGCAGGAAATTTTTTGGGCGGGTGCTTTTATGTAATGAAAAATTTTGTCTCATGGATGATGGACCCCTCTTTCCCCCCTCCTTCCCCAAGGAGGAATAGCCCCAGGGAAGAGCATCCAGGATAGGTCCAGGATGACTTGGGTCTCGGATAGCGCCTGCACTAGTGCAGTTTAGTGAGAAGAACCCACGTACAGTGCATGCACAGTTAGCTACTTCCACAGGTCTCTCCACAACACTTGTACACTCCAGTATGGTGTACTTCGTACCTGGATCTCTCGATCCGTCCGAGTCTTCCTTCTCAGAATCCAGCATCCAGAGGGCCAACTCCTCAGCTCCTAGCAGCTAGTACCATGACAGTTCAGGAGCCGACAGTGAGCTACCTCAGCTCGCCAGGCATAACACAAAGTGATGAGAGGAGAATGGATACGGAGTACAGGTGTTGGTGAGCTTTCGGAAGAATTCAATGCTCTCGCATAGCTTTACGAAGTGTGTCGAATACCACTTTGTACTTGAACAGATTAAGCTGGTCCTTCAACGTGCTAGGAGACTTCCCTCAAGTTAAGTTTTCCTTGGTCACCTGGCCCTTTCCATGCTCTAATTTCGAGCGTACCACTCCAAGCTACTGTTGGTGATGTGTCGGCATTCTTGGGCCCGCTGTTCTAATATTACCATCTCACCCCTCTTTTGCCAATGCACTGCACGACTGCGAGCAGGGAGTGAAAGGAACGGCATCTACTTCGTAAGAGCCCCATGAGGCCGGTGGATCAGAGCGCTGGTGGTTGACCTGGCTGTCGCCCGCCGAGAGCTTTTTTTTATAAGCCTTGTTCATCTCCAGCAGTTTCTCCCTGCAAAAGCAACGGTTATTCTCCCTATCCGTCCGTCTCATCTTTAGTGGACTTGGCAAGATCACCGGGTCTTCCTCTCGACACTACCCCACTGGCCCACCTCATCACTCGGGTTTCCCTTTATTATGCATCAAATCGAGGCATCTCCCCGCCTCTGAATCTGCTCAATACTTCCTAGTGTACTCGGCAGCACACTCCAAGCAGAAACGTCACGTCGTCGTCTGACTACGCGAAGTAACTCAGTTTCTCAGACAGGCAACATTCAACGGGAGCGGGCGAAAGACTATGAAGCATCGATCAATGTGCTCACTACACCGCTCTAGCCAGCGTGGTTTCAGTGCCTCGCTGTCCCGTCCCTGGGCTGATACCACTACATCCCGCCCTTCTCCCACAAGTGCTAACCGCTCCCGAACTACACTCTGTACGGAGTACAAGCAACGTACGCTCCGGGAGAAAGTTCCCAGGACAGGATCTTGCGGATGAGATGATGCCCCCGTGAAGTGGGGCGAAGAATGCCGAGAGCGCGAGGAGAGAGCACCTCGTAAATTGCACCGTGATCCAATAATCCACCCTGGTTCTCAGGCAGGCAGAACAAGGTCCGGGGGATCGGTAGGGATGTATGCGAGTGTGCATTTCTGTGCACCTCTCAAGGCCAAGGCTGGTCAACCCTGGTTCAACCCTCCACTGGCCACTAGGGAGCCCCGCTTCACTGGATGCTCATCTATCGCCTGCATTGACTAGTTGCATTAGACACACCCACCCTCTAAATTTCTGTCGCGGGATTGGATCCAAGCTGCAGTAAGTGGGGTATTGGATGGCTGCAAGACGCCTGCCACTGACACGGCGTAGACCGTCCCATCCCTCCACACAAAGCTTGAATAAACACATCACACTTCGTGGCGGAGAGTCGTTACCCTCTGGTGTATGTGGGATGTATGTATGGATGGGTTTGTGGTGGCTTTGGGAGGGGAGGCGAACAATGACCTCCACTGACGAGGAGTAAGGCAAGCATCGAGGGGCTCGATATCCTCCGCATTCGGTCATTGCAGAGGGAAGTTCGAATTTTTCTTTCTCTTTTTAGGAAACCACCCACATCATCGTTATTTCCGTGTGGTTGCAGATGCAGCCTGGTTACACCCCACTGAAGTGACTTTCGAGTGGACAACAAGAGACTCTCCAGTTGTCTCAAAGCGCAAGGCTCCATTTGATTACCGAGTAATATATGAGGAAATTACTTCGTATTGGCCGCTCAGCCAACTTGCCACCCTCCACCGCCTTCTCCATCTGTTAAATTTCATCCAAGAGAGGCATATGGAGCGGCAGAGGCATATGCGGCGTCGAAGTCCAAAATGTTGGCGAACGGACTTGAGGTACAGGCAACAGGTCGCGTGAGTCTTTGGCTTTGCGTCCATCAGTCCCTACGATTCAATTGGCAAAGGCGATTCTATTGGCAAAGGCGATTCTGTTGATCGATGAAGACTGAGCGCCGAGACCAACGACAAGACATCGGAGTAGCAGTCGATCCGATCCATTCTGCTGACGTTAAGGCAGGAAGCTATCCTAAATCACCGGGAGTTATTGATCGTGCCTGTCAATGCTCTGGAGAGGATTGGCCACAATGGCAGTTTCGGTTAATTGTCGTAAATCAATGGGAGGCTGTTCAATGTTTGTTTCATTGCAATGGACTCCAGGGCTCGACTACCCCAACTCCCTGTCCGTACCTTAGCAAGGCATTGAATACACGCACACACATTTACACACCTTCGGAGCGGGAACACTGTTGTTTCAAGTCAAACATCAATGACCCGTCTGAAGACAGGCCTGGTTGCATACTGTGGACGGACTATGATACTGTATAGTGATTTAAAACCCCTCAGTAATCTAGGTAGCGATGAAGAAAGCGAAAAGGGAGACGACTTTCATCAAGCCTTCTCTGAGACTTTGGTGGCTGGTGAGGCGAACGATCGACATTGCCAACTGATGTGAACGTAGTACGGAGTATGTACGCATAGGTGCGCAGGAACCGAAGCGACCGTACCTTTGTACCTGTATACATCAAGTCGACGAGCTGGCAGTGTCGTTTCATGGTGAGACCACTGCACGTCTTCTACACACAGGCGTCACACCACACTACCTTGACCACTACATCCGTACAATGAGACTGCGAACCATTTCCGACGCGTACCCAGTACATCGGTCGAGTATGACACTCCGAGTTTTCCAAGTTACATCAGGAAGAAGAGAAGAAGGAGATCCTGTCTCTTGAGAAGTCGACACCACCGGTCAGTGGCGAGACGGCTCTCACAGTCTGGTTCCGCTGCTTCCTGAAAGAAGAGAAGAGGTATGTACCTTTGTACTTCGTAGAAAACGGACAGGAAAGTGCCTAGGAGCTCAGGTCGGCGATCGCCACTTTCCTGCACTGAGACACGACATCCCTGCAATGCAAGGATAATTTTTGGGGGTCACCTGAGCAGAAGGTTTGGGGGGATGCAGACGGTGGTGGGTGGTATGTTCCTTCCAATTGACTGGGGAATTGCGCAAAGTCGACCCAGCCGAAGTCGGTGCTCGCAGTACGAAGTACTATTGACGTAGACTTACTTCTCATCGCCTACGGAATACACACCTCCTCGGACTTGATTTGCCCTCGTCTTCTTTCGATTTGATATTTTTTCAACATCCTCTTCTCCATTGCCTGCACAGCGCAGGGGTCCCATATTACTGATCCACTGCTTGGATCTTTCTTGAATGGGGACGACACCCACCACACAGTTCGGGGCTGCAGGATACCTCGCCAGCACATATAAGCAGCAGCGGATTGGCTGAGGGTCAGATGCAAAGGGAAATGTTTGACGAGCCCCCCGCTCCTGATCCCCCCATCAGAACAAACCCCCGCCCTTGCTGGATGACGAGGAGTGTGTGTCCATGGACTGAATGAACCGACACATGGGAATTGATAACATTATGGGCCGGGGCTAGTAATGCGCCTCACACGAGAAGCCTACTGATTTGTGCCCCCACGACAAGGGGCCAAGGAGAGCTGAGGAAAGGTGCCATCTATCTTTGGAGTGCGTGGTCGCAGACCATGGAACGCGCAGACATTTGGAATCATGTCAGTTACAATTCCAGATGGCATGGGAGCAAGACGGTCAGAACGATGCGACAAAAGAAGGAAAGAAGGAAAGGAAAACATATCTCGCGAGCTACTCGGTCCTCGAATGTTGTTGAGAGGATGGTCGTAGGATGGTCAGTGATTGGGCCGGTTTGGTTCCTGTTCGAATTCTCGGCTGGATCTCATCCACTTTTCTAGAACCCTTCTAGTGTCGCATTCGAAGAATTTTGCGCCCGCAACGAAGCACTCTCCACCGCGGGAATGCTGCTTGATCGAACGGGCGACGAACGTTGGCCGATCTTTCTTTAATTTTTTTCCCCTTCTTTGTGGAGAGAAGCTGGTCTTTTGCATGGATCCACACCCCTTGCTAAAAAAAAAAAACCTGCGAGGCTCATACTCCCATAGCTCTTCGACGAAATACAAGTACATCATTCACCCTTCTTCCTGCCCAGCATTCCATGCCACGTTTTCCATCGGAGATTCTACGACGTCGTACAACTCTCGAGGCAGTGGGTCAAACGGCAGGACAGGACCAGGCCATGGGAAATGTACAGTGCGATTCTCTCACCGACCCAGGCAAGATACTTCCCAAGTCCTTCACCAAAATCATAACCAAGCAGAAGCAAGACGAGCTGCGCATCAGGTCCAACATTTAAGCACCCCAAAACAAGAGAGTTGCACCACCCCCGCCGTTGTCCTTCGTATGTCCACCCCGGCCACGTTTGCGGGAACCATTCGATGCCCACAACCCGGTGAAGCCAGCTGATCCCATAGAAGCGCTTAGGTGGAGCTTGGCATGCCCTGTATAGCCTTGATGATCTCCAGATGTCACCATGCCAGCCTTGATATCCTTATCTCTCGGCAGACGAGTGGGAAACGTAATGGCGTGCTATCTCTTGGAATAGGGGCTGACTACTCACGTACTCCCGTATATCATCTGGTCATGTCTGCCTTCTCGGAGATTACATTTGGGGCCTGAACGACTGTTGCAAGAGAGCAAGCACGAACCCTCCACTCGGGAAACTAACCAACCAGGCAGCTGGACACACCCAGCGCCCCCCAAGCCGAGACGGTGAGGCAGACCCTATGACCCCATGGGAACGAAATCGACAAGAATTCCCGCGATCGAAATAAACAACTCTCGAGATATGCGTCGAAGCTTTAACAAATGACCGCACAGCTGGAAACATCAACACGAGGGGGGTTCTCAACAATAGAATAGCTTTTCTCATTAAGTGTATCTCTCGATTTTTAAGAACGCCCTCGAAATCAAAGAAACGACGAACGTAGTAGACCTTTCGTTACAATGCCAAATGCGAAAACCAAAACTCCAATCCTTTCCCAAAGCCGAACCCGAATCCCTAATTTAACACAATCTTTGAACTGTTCATACACGTTGAAAATGAGAGTCATAAGACTTCTCGTCGGAAAACCACGCATGGAGGAGAGAGAGAATTCAATGGCGCCCATGTGCGTTGTTCCCAAACTTGACAATTTTTGCGCCGACAAAATGCAAAGTCGTTTGTTGTTTTCTTTTTTCCAGAGATAGTCGGTCGTATCCTTCCGATGCTCCAGAAATGCTCATTAACCGTCGTCGAGATCGTCGAAAACTCAAGATCTACTCGACAACAAAGCGTAAGACAAGAGAGAACCTGACACGGAAGAGCCCATCAAGACTCTTATTTTCAGCATCCCCCTACCTCGCCCTTCACTTTGAAAGAAACGTAGTGATAATTCACTCCTCAGTTCCTGCTCTTGGGCTGGGAGAGCATCTTCAAGCGGCTCAGGCTAATGCCCGGCTTCCTCTTGACGGGGCTATCCCTCGCCAGGGGCGTGGAGCCAACCCTGGAGACCTGGGCCTTCTTGATGCTAGTAGGAGTCTTGCCGACGAGCCTCGGGGCAAACAGGACGTCGCCCTCGGGAACGTGTTCGTTCTTCCGCTTCTTGGCGGCACGCTCCGCCTCCTCGCGCTCAGCGTCTTCCTCGTCACTCGAAGGTCGGTGTCGCTTCTTGTTTCGCATGCCGTGAGAAATACCCGGGAGGATTTTCATGGGAGACTTGTTCTCCTTGTTGCTGCCGCTAGTGACGCTGGACTTGCCGGCATCTATGACGCTGTTGGGGAAGCTTCCCGGGATGGGGAGAATAGAGGCTCGGACGTGGCGGATGCTCGATTGGCCGGCGGAACCACCGAAGCCGGTGGGTGAGACGCTCTTGAAGCTGATCGTGTGGTCGCTGCGGAAGGTAAACGTTCCGGGAACCGAGGGAGGCGGCATGCTGCCGCTCTTTTCCTCCCTATTGATGGGCGACATGCCACTGAAAACGGAGAGGTCCGGATAAGCCACGTCGCCAGTGTTATTGCTGGTGCCGGCCATGACAGAGTCGACGCTCGGATACTGAGGCTCTTCAATTCGCGACGACTGGCTTGCCTTGGCTCTGAACCTGAAGATGCTGGATGGCATGGGGGTGGGTGAGTTCTTCTGAGCCATGATGGCCTCCTTGCGAAGAGGAGTCGCGTTCAGGCGCTTCGACAGCTTCCGCCTAGGGGTAGTAGCACAGACGGGAATCGGGGGAAGGGCCTTGTCAACGCGAGGAGGGTTAGGAGTTTTGGAGGCTCCAGCGGGAAGAGGGAGCGCACTGCCGGGCTTCTTTTCATTGTCGCCCTTCTGGCCTCTGAGGATCGACTTGACCCTCTCGAATCGGCCAGGGCTCAGAATGCGTCGTGTAGGGGTAGCTACTCCAACCGTAGGATTACCCACCGTAGCCAACTTCTTGGGACTGGAAAGTTCGGGCTTAGATGGAGACTTGACGAGACTAACGGTTGGTCCCTTCGCTGCAGCTCGTGCCAGGGATGACTTGGTAGGGCTAGCAAGGTTCATAGTGGACTGAGATCGAACCAGGCCACCGGGTGCAGCGTCAACACCGCTGGACTTGGGGCGGGGGATCGAGCTGGCATCGCGAGAGACAGGGCGGCTGCTGGATGCGTCATCTTCGAGACGCTGCTTGAACCTCTTCGCCGGAGTAGGGGGATTGCTATCAACGGGGATGCGACTCTTGATAGGTGAGCCTGCAGCAGTAGCCTTGCGGTGGCGTGGGGTCTCAGGCTCATCGAGCCTCGCCCTAGACTGAGAGCGCTTGATTCCAGACCTCTGAGTGATGGGAGACGCGAGCTCGTCCAAATTGGCTCGCGAAGAAGAACGCTTGATGCCGGCAACAGGAGTCAGCTGGTTACGGAGGGCTCGGAAAGCGGAAGGGTGGTTCTCGATGGAATCCATCTTTTTGAACTCGGCCATATGAGCCGCACTAAAGCGGCCAGACTTGCCCTTGGGCCTGGCAATCCTTCGGCCACCGTTTCGCTGCGTCTCCTCTTCTTTCTCTCGCTCACGCTGAGCTGCGAGCTCGGCCTTGATCCTAACTGCCTCGTCACGCAACTCATTCATCATCTCTTGAGCGCGTGTACTCAAACCTAGGTCGGCAGCGGTGCCTTGACGCGTAAATGTAAAAGTAAATGGGGATGACGGGGGAGCCTTGGAGGGCGTGACCTGGGTCAAACCAGAAGGCTGCTGGCTTCCCTTCTTGCTGCTTGGCCTGATATCCGTAAATCCAAGGCGAAGGTCCGAGGAAGGGGGGGCCATCGTCTTTTGGGCCTTGCTGGGGTGCATCTCGGACATAGGTGGCTTGATCGGCGACGAAGACGAGGGCGTTGAGGGCATTTTGACGATGGCCGGCCGCGACTGTTTCTTGGACTCGGAGGCATCGCGGATGGGCTCGTTGCTTTCAGCGACGGTATCGAGGCTCGGTGTCGGGGCTTTCTTGGGCGTCTAGCACGGGCGAGGCGAGGTTAGCGTCGGGCAGGAACCAGCAAAAGCGCACGGTTTTCTCGAATGGGATTTACCTTTGCAGAGGCACTGGCGGCCAATCTCTTAGACCTGCGACGAGGCGGTGACATGATGATCGGTTGTCTACTCGAGACTTTGGTGTTGTTTGTTGAAGATACTGATTGTGGATGAGGACTATCGGTGAAGGAATGAGAGCGGAGGATTAATGGGAACCTTGTCAATAAAACCCACTGTTGCGGATTTGTGTGCGGGTAACATGGATAGGGTGGGATAGGGAGACGTGATGGTTGGGGAGAAATCCGATGAACCAATGTTATTTTCAGGATCAAGGCACGATGTGGGGAGCTCCAGTTCAGAAAGTAAACAAACCAAGAAAACATTGACCAACGGCGGCGGAGGGCACCGACCGTGCCGTTACAACGTGTCCGCAATTAATCGCACGTTTGATGACATGATCTTTCGAAGATTACGTCAATGAACTATTTTTTTTTTTTCAGACTTGCCACTTGGTGTCATCTGATCGCATACCTGATTATGTCATCGCGTGGTTTGAGAGAATGGTCGAATTGTTGTGAGAAAGATGTCCGAATGGGGAAAGAGGTCGTGTGAGTTCAGAATCAATGACGTACGAGGCCCGTTCAGGTTCGATGGAAGCGGAGTTAGACCTATTCTGACCGACTCTCAGATTTTGAGTCCGAATCTAATGTCGATGCGCTCAATTCGATATGATTCTCACTAAAGTTAGACCGCTTTTCTTTCCGTCAGTGGCTCTTCCCCGAGCCGATCTTAGAATGATCCAAGAACAGTAGGTAAACCTTCAACACCATCACTCAGGGGCTCCCGCGAAAGGCATCACGAGTTATCGATCTCGATCCCAACTTCTAAACTCTAAATTCACAAAAGTCCAAGAAGTGCAGAAAGCGGCAGGATTCCGAGAAACCCCCAGTCAATTATGTCGAGTCAAGTCAGAAGCGCCGGGCGCGAAGCTAAAACTAGACCCTGAAACCTAGAGCCATGAGAACCGATACTCTGACATTTCTTGGCGCGCCGACCAGCCGTCAGTGGAGATCTGTGCTGCCTCCCAATTGTACGAAGTAGTTGCCTCGATTTCTCTTGGCAACAGTGAGCGACAACAATTTCTCCTTGCTTCGTAAGGGGTAATTCGCCAAGAGGTCGCTCTACCCTTTGAAGATGTGCGCGCACTGTCGGGCGGATTCACAGAGTTTCCAGGGATATACTCTTGTGATTTTCCTTGGCGCTCCTACGGCACGCCTCCGAATAGAATCGCAAGGAGCAGGATCAAGCGATGTCATCGGGCAACAAACAGCCTTGGCAGATTGATACGGTCCATGGTTGGGCGTAGGAGACACATCTCTGAGGTGTGCTTTGTGCTGGAAGTTCAGAGAGCGAGGTAAGCTAATAGCGTCATGAAAACGACCTATTCGGTGAATGGAGATTCTGGCGATGCTCTAGTGAGAATGGGGTACGAAGTAGTGGCTTCTCATCTAGTGAGCACGCGACCTCTTTCCAGAATAGTGAGACAGGCGTGGCAAAAAGCTCACGCGGGAGCTGGGAAGGGGAAGGGATCGTCCGAAGCTAGCTCGCCCGGAATAAAATTCATCTGGAAAGGGGTCAAATGGTAGTTTACAAAGGTAGGAAGGTTTAGGTTACACGCAGGATCCCCAAGAACCACTAAAAATAGGAGCTACGTTGATTGACGTCTGGCTCTTTTCGGCCGTTTAAACATGCTTAACACGACATCGGCCAAAGGTCCGGTCTAGACTAGTCGAAACCGTGGCCCGGACCCGTGTTGGCGTACTCCGTACAGGCCGCTCATCTCCTTTTTACGCCCGACGATGGGAACGCCTTGCAAGAGCCTTGATGTCGGGCTTGGCGTTCGCGTTGACGTGCCAAGAAGACGGGGCCAGAGTCTTGATTAGACGCAGGGTGATGATCTAGATTATCTAGATTATCAAGATTAACAGATGGCAGGCTGTTGAAGCTCTATCTTCAGATGGGTATAAATATCGCCTCTGCTTCCGCGTCCATCTACCTGGATTCGAGAGACAAATTCGCATCGACAGTCGATCTAGCACTTTCATCACCAACTTTCCCTTCTTCTTCTTTCTTTTCTTACTTCACTTTGTTGCAATTCGCTTCTTGCAGCTGGTCTGACCCATTTTCTGTTTGGTTGTCTTGATCACATCCTCTCCTCTACATCACTCCCATTTCCTCTTAACCTTTCTGCCTTCGTCGTTCTTGACTCCCTTCTTCTTACTTTTCGCTCCCCAACGTTATCGCCAACATGCATCTTCTTCGCACTATCGTTCTCGCCTCTGAGATCTTCGCCGCAGCTGCTCTGGCCCTCCCGCACGGCCAACAGCAAGCAGCGGGGAACAACGGCGTCCAGACCACCAGAGGTCGTGGCCGTGGCCGTAACAGAAACAACGGCGGCACTGCCGGTGGTGCTGCTGGTGGTGCTGCTGGTGGTGCTGCTGGTGGTGCTGGTGGTGGTGGTGCTGGTGGCGCCGCTGGAGGTGCTACCGAAGGCGGCGAGGGTGAAGGCAACGAAATCGAGCAGCAAGGCCAGTTCAACACCGTCATCGAGCTCGGTGGTGGCGACATCAAGACTGACACTCTCTTCCCCCCCGGTGTAAGTCTCTATCCTTCTCTACCCTACCATCTGTCATGATGAATCTATGGTTATCTGACGTTCTCGAATAGGTCAACGGTGCGCTCGAGGTCGAGTTCCAGAACCCCACTGCCCGTCAACTCGCCGTTGTGGAGAATACCAGGCCTGGGAATGCTCCCGTCGGCTTCGACTTCCTCGAGCCCGTCTCCTATCAAATTGCTATCAACGGTGGAACTCGCGGTCTCACTCTCCAGAAGGTCGACTACATTCTCACCGCCGGCAGTAAGTCCTCTTATCCACAAACACCATGATTTATGAATCGGTCGGCCAATAATGACACGCTTTGAACAAAACAGACGCTCTAGATATCAGTAAGGGCCAAGTCGGCCGCCTTTGCACCGAGACTAACACCTTCGTCATCGGACCCGGTGTCGGTGAGCTCGAGTTCGAAGCCGACGAGAACGAACTCACTCTCACAGTCGACGACCTCAATGGCGAATGGGCATTATTCGTGCCCACCGGCACCGGGGCTGTTGCTGGCGGCTCCAATTCTACTGCTTCCTCTGGCGCTACCCCTTCTGCTACGTCGACGGGTGCCGCATCTGGGACCGGAGCTGCCAGACATTAGCATGTCAGATTTTCCAAACTCTGGGCATTCAGCAGTAAATTGGGTGAGATCACGGGGTGTTTGCTCTGTGGTGTGGCATTTTGAATGAGGGGAGTTTGGGGTCGTCGTTCCTTCTTGTGATTTCACAAGTGGCATCGATGATGGACAAGACAACCTTTTTTTTTTTCCTTCTTTTTCTACCAAGCATTAGAGGATTTGAAATCCTACCCGATAAAAAATAAAATAAAATAAAAAAAAGACAAAAAATATTAAGGGAATCTCTAAGCTGTTTGGATGAACCTTGCTCTGTGTTAATCGTATGATACTTTTCAATCACTTCACTACATGTCTAGGCGCTTTTTTGTAGTCACGGAGAGGATTCGGGTGGCAGCCTGTCGTTCCTGTTCCCGGAATGTAATTGTAGGTGACCAGTAAAATATAGCTATAGTTGAGAATCATTCAGTTTAGAGGCATTGATCGACCAATTTGAATGCCAAGAGAGCACATTAAGATCTTCCTTGCTTGTTGCAATTCCAACGTCAATGAAGATATCTATATAATCAACATGCTTTTCCCAATAAGGAAGTGGGATGGGAAACTCATAAAATCCCCAAGATGCCACGGCTACTGTAATAATACATGCCAGAACGTAAAGCTTGGGTCATCCACCCCTCTACCAATCTCTATTCAAGGACAACTCTGCACTAAGCAGCACACGCGAATATTCGAAGAGATTGATGTCACGAAGACCTCGCACTAGATGGCTGGCATTGACATAGATTGGGTTCCCGATCAAGTCCCCTGCGTGGGTGCGAAACGAAACATTCACCAATGGGGGCGCGATGGGATAGCAATGAACGGTTTGCTCTGGGTAGGGAATGGAAGGAATACCCTCTGACCCAACTACATTAGCCATCTAATGATCAATTGATCGAAGAGATGGTTTTGTTGATCTGCGTCTTTCGATTCGATATACGAAGAAGTAGACCCGACCAGATGAACGAACCACAGAATGATGGGCAGGATCATAATTCCATCAATGATCTCTGGAGACGAGAGCTCACTTGAAGGAAGAATACCCGCTGACCATCATTCTGACAGATGTCAAGGGCATCACAGTCGCCGATCTCTTATCATGATCCTACCATCGCCTCGGTCCTCGCTCCATCGGCTTGCAGACCCGGGTTCGAAACCATCTTCAGCAAAGCTATAGTATAATTATTCTTCAAATTCTTCAAACGCCGCCTCCAGCTAGTAACAGCCAAGCCCCAGCCACATACAAACCTGAGACCATCAAAAGGCGTCACGTTTCTCTCGAGCACATTCGTTGTCGAAATAACAGCATTCATGACCCTTGCCAAAGCGCAATGCAATAGATATTAATAGACTGTCAAAACGAGCCCGCCAAGTGTGTAGTCAAAACACTGACCAGCTCCCCATTGCCACACCCACACACACACCTTTCGGCAATTTCAATGTCCGGGACGGGGCTGTTAATCTGATCTCGCGTCGACTTGCTCTCTTTGAGTCGGGCAACATTGTGAAACCCGAGGACCCGAGAGAGCCTATTGGCCAATTGGGCGGTAGAACAATTTAAGCTCCTTGCGACATCGACTTGATCCCAGACCAGGAAACGGATGATACCCCCCCAAATCTCGATTTTGGAATCTGATCTCGCCCTTTTCCTCTTCTAAGGCTAGAGAATCCTGATGTTTCTCAGGTGATCGATGTTTCTTGGCGGGGCGTAGAAATTGAGGCTGTGTTGATGCAGCTTGCAGCCGTGAACTGCAGGCGGAAAAGTTTAACTTTAGTCCGAAGTTCTAAATTCTTGGGCAAGCGATTGGATCAGCGGTGGGTGGTTAATAGAACTTTTGGCGCGGATCAAGACGGCCAAGTCAACATGCGAAGTAGATTCTGTCTCCGAAGAGCACGATGCAATCTCGCATCATGTACTTAGGTAGGCAGGTCAAAGGCCTCATTCGTCGCATATGTCACCAGGTTTGTTTTGGCAACGAGGAGGGTTGATTGCGGAAAGTTGGATTTTGCGCATAAGTCCTATGGATTGAGACTAACACGAGCAAACCACGGCGAGGGCGCTCAAGAGCTTGATGAACAGGAATATCACCAATCTTTCCTGTTGTGAGCCGAGACTCAAGGCAAAGTTTCGCTATGCTTGTAGAACTACTTGAATAAAATGCTCAAGAACAAACTTCCCTACTGTACAATAGAGCCCATCGACGCAGAAAAACACTGCATAAACTTCGTTATAATCTCCATGGGTGTGGAAACACCACAGCTTAGTCCAGCGCTTGCTACAGGACATACTTCCAACTCCAGCCGCCCGGTTTGTGTCGCATGTAAATATCCATCCCCAAGAAGAAACATGGGAAGTCTTCCACCTGCGGCCGCCCACCCGAGAAAAAAAAAAGAGAATAGGAAAAAAAAAACGAAAAAGGCATCCCAACCTCATCAATATCTCCCCCCACTATCCTCCCATGACGGAGCCTGATATCCATAAGGCATAGGGGGTACGGGGGGAGTCCTCTGCCTACTCAGATCCATATACGTCCTCGGATCCACAAAAGGCACTTCCTGGCTCTCCGGTCTGCCGCCGTTGTTTCGGTTGTCGGAATCGAAGGCGTCCTTAATGCGATACGCGAGGATTTGCATGCTGTTGGTGAGCTCCATCCTTCGGGGCACATCGGGTGCCCTCATGAGCTCCGAGATGCGCATCGGCGCGGTCATCTTGGGCATTGTAGGCGGAGGAGGGGGCATTGCCGGGTTGGAGATGGGAGTCTCGGAGCGGCTGGTGCTAGGGCTGGAGGTCCTCTTTTTCTTTTTGTAGAGATACATGCCTGTGGCGAAGAGGGCGATACCAGCTAGAGAGCGAAAAGAAACGACATTAATATCTCGGAACCGGGGAGACTAATATTATTAAGGAATAACTCACCGCTGGCCCCGATGGCGATACCCGCTATCTGACCCGTGTTGATGCCCATCGAAGAAGCAACGGCGGGTTCTCCCACTCCAGTCGGGGCGGGAACGGCGCCAACTGCGGTCGTAGCAGCAATCGTTGGTTGAGAAAAGGCGGGAGTTTGGATGACGGGAGTGGAGTTGATGCCACCAACGACACCGCCTCTTACATTACTAGAGAGGGCGGGATTGGCAGATGCAATACTTGTAGCGATGACATTCGACAGGCTAGTGGTGAAAGAGACGTTGCCTGGGATAGTCGACGCGCTACTGACTCGCGAGGTGACGACCCTGCTGCTACTAGGCAGTACATTCCTAGTAGAAGTCACCAGTGTCGAAGGCACAACTACTCTCGGGGGCGCAACGGCCGTGAGAGTGATGAGCGGCCTCGCTGTAACTGTCCCCGGAATGAGAATCGGCGCCGCAACAACGAGAGGGGTATCCTCTACTGCAGCCGCGCTCGTAGCAGTGGTAGCGGCCGGCGTCTCAAATGGTATTGGACTGGCAACTACTGGAGGCTGTAGCAAAGTTCTCTGACCCGCTAGAGGAGGTACAACGGCGGCCGGCGGTGGAAGTCTCGGTTGGGTCTCATCTTCGTCGTCGTCATCACGACGTTGGAGGCGGCTCCAATACTGGCTCCTCCTGCTCCGGCCTCCAATTCGAGTAAGGCGGGTCGAGTCTGGACTCATAGCTTCGACGTTTCTTTTCTGCCCTGTTTTCCTTTTTCCCTTGTTTGTTTGTCGAGTCTAATGCCGGAGGGCCATTTAGGTGCCTTGAGAATGGGCCACGACCTGCATGTCCTTTGAAAGGGAAAAAAAAATGGGGAATAAGACAACACAAGAAGTGAATAGAAACAACAGGGATGATAGAAAGAGAATCAATCGCTCGACGGAGAAAACAAACGACTAAAAAGAAAGAAGTAAAGAAGAAGAAATCACCTGCGTATAGTCCAGCTAACGATCGAAAAGAAGGCAAAGAACAAGAAAAAGGAAAGAAGCAAGAAACGACTTGGAGAGGCTGATGGTGATGATCTATACACTGCACTGCAGGAACCCGGGGTAGGGAATAAGAAGGGATCAATATTGAAGCATAATGACTCTTGCTTCCTCCATAGGAGTCGGCTGCACTTTACGCCCTACAAGTTACGGTAATAGCAGCACCAAGTCCAGCCTAGGTGTTCCCGTCCGAAGAGCGATCAAGATGTGTCGCACATCACAGGATTCCAAGTCCTCTTGCATTCGGGCGTCCAGCCGCTCTGCGCTCAGGCAGGAACAGCATCTGCTCCTGCGAGCATCGAGGGCTACATCGTCCTGCCCCGTGTCTACTCCGCGAGCGCATCAACTTTCTCGCAAGCATTGGCCATGTCCGGGGCGTAAATGAGAATCTGCGTAGATCGCCCCTTGGATCGTGCTCTTGAAGCAGGCGACCAAATTCGACGTCATTATAGTAAGTAAGGACCTCTATTCTTGTACAGTCTCTAACATGGCGACGGTCTTTCCGGGTGGCAGAAACTGTCAACGCCGAACCAGGGGGCCGCGAGTCTCAGGTTATTGCCCAGGGTGAACTTGGTAGGAGACAACTCTAAACGAGCACCGTTGAATCACCGCCAGGTGTCCATTTATTACCGAGTTTTCATATTACTTCGTCCTTCGTGTTGTCCTTGGTTTCTCCCACCGACAGAGCTTGGTACGCCCGGCGAGCCGCAAAGACACCTTGCCAATTATGACAGACTATTACGTAGAGAGGTTCTATCACGCCTTTGCCACTGTTACCGTAGGATCAAATCTAATGAGGTTATTTTCCTCGGCCTGCATCGGCGGTTGGGGCTGTACGAGATGGAGCACGAATATCAGCTGGTCGCATGGATTGATCAGAGGTGCTAGTGTCGTTAGATCACCAGGTCTTTGTATGGGATCTGGAGCTTCTCGACTCAACCTCGATGCTTTGTCCTCCCCGTCGAGTACTTGACAGATTGATGTAGGCTCGTGCCCTTCCGCCCTCTTCTTCTTCTCTCTCTCTCTCTCTCTCTCTCTCTCTCTCTCTCTCTCTCCCCTCCTCTTGACGTCGCCAATTCTTGACGTGAGATGCCTGAAAAATTTGACTGCGCTGATCAAATCGATCCATGACTCGATCAACCAATGCAATTCAGAGGCCAAAGCCTAATCGTCAGGGGAAACCCGGATGTTACAGGAGACATTCCCCCCTTCAAGGTGTCGCGGCGACTATCAATCACTGTTATTGTGGGCTCCAGACAGACAGCTCGGCTCGACTTGACTTCCCCACGCTCCAAAATAATCTAATCTACGAAATAAGTGTGAAATAGGCTAGACTTGCCATTTCATCCAACGGCAAGATTAAGCGATCCAACTGCATGAAACCTCGACGAAACTGGGCTCTCCAGCCTGCCATTGAAGGCGGGGGACCGGTCCAGCACGCGGAGTGAAGTCCGCAGCTTATCCCGATTAGGATAAATCCCACGTCTTGGTCCATCCTGGATCCTGGACAAGAAACTTTTGCCGTGCCACGTCCCACGAGTAGTAGGCTTCTTGGCTTGGAAATATTCCTCTCAGAGAGGAATTGAGTTCTGGGCAGGAGGCAAAAATCGCCTTGTCCTCGTTTCGAGCGTCATCGTGAGCCGTGAGCTCCCTCGACTTGGGAAACAGCTTGCTGCACAAGCAACGCCAAATGTTCAGCCAAATCGTGCCATTGAGGTTTACAATCTATTTTGGGTATTTTCGTAGAATCACAAGAGAGCCTGAGCTTATTCCATAGTCGCGTTTTGTTCGTGTTTCCCGTCTGTCGGCAGAACAAGCCCCTCTGCCACCCCTGGTCTTGCGGGAAACAACCTAATCTAACTACTACTTCGTACTGCACGAGATATAAGAAATAACTGGTTGATGGGAGGACACGAGAGCCATCTAAGCTATCTATGGTCTGTACGAAGTGGAAGTGGATGCCACCGCTCTGATCATTTGACGCTCACGTCGCATTCGTCTTTGGCCAAGATCTACTTCGTAGGATTCGATTCCATCAACGCCCGGGCTAGCTCACCGTAGAGGATCATATCTTACAAAGTAGTTGATCAATTGATCGTAGTCCACGAAGTAAGTATGCGTACACAGATATAGTAATGCCAATAATACTACCTGAGCTTGCGGTAGGTAGTGTGGTATGTAGCATCGATTGATCAATCCCACCCACCCACTCTCTCCTGCACGCTACTCTCCACCCGCAGTGAACGGTTCGGAAGCTCCATTATCCGGGAAGACCACTACCGCCTCTCTTTCGGCAGTAGCCTGCGTGTGCCTCCTCTACGAAGTACACCATCTTCTTTGCCCGCATACCTGCGGAAGTGAGGAATATCGGTAGCTTCGGGTCTTAGTTCAATCTCCGTCCAAAGCGGAGTACAGAATCATACCTCCAAGTCTGCATTTTAATTGCCACTTCTCTGCATATCAAAGTAGGATCTACATGTATGGGCATTGTGATTGTGGCTGTGTATGCTGGGAAAAGAAAAAAAAACGATCTTGGGGTTTCTCGAAGCCAGTATCTGTAGATCTTAACGCGAATCCACGAAGAAAAAGAGTCATCGGAGAGTGAATGAGGAGAGAAGATGCGGCCTGCATTTTCGCGAATTCCTTCCCATCCCATCGCTTGTCCCGTTCTTCATTTTTCCATATTCACTTACACCGATCATAGACGAACGACTGATCTGTATCTCGTAGATCCCCGTATATCCAGACCTTAACATCAGCTAGAGGCGAGGGAACCAAACCTGATCCCAAGATATACCAACAGCTGTTCATCCAGTTGCTTGCGCAATTCTCGGTTGAACCGGGCAGTTTAAGCTTCTTCGTCAAATGTTTCCTACCGACCGGCACTTTGACTCTGAACAAACGCCTGGGCAGTTTAAGCTATTTTCCGACATCTTGTTAATGTTTCAAGTCTAAAAGCGAAAGAGAGACAACTCGGCTCGATTCACCATTCTCTCCGTCCTCATAGAAATCAAAGCGCGTACCTGTTACCCTCCAGCTCTACCAGCAACACATAGCAAAACGGAGTACCTTTCTACTCGGGGAAATTCTCCTCAATATGCCCACTTTCCCGCCCCGAAATAGTCCTCGGTGCTCGGACTTATCCCCGGCCGCCCCGTCTCCCCCCAACTTCATCCTTGACCGCCGCAACGTATGCATGCAAGGGAAACGCACCCACCACCGTCCCAGAGTCTTGGCATCCAACGAAAGGAAAGAATTGCCGATCGAGGTCGTCCTGGCGTGGGTTTAGTGCCTCCACCATCACACTTTTTTGACGATGGGACCTAATAACAAGCAGAAAACGATAGATTGATAAGACTTTAGATGATGCTCAATCCCCCGTCCCACGCCCCCCCAGTGTATAGTCGGTCCATGTTTCTTCTTGCAACCGGCGCTAAGTCTTGCACAGCCTCCCCCTTCTGACGGATCCTCTGCATCTCGAAGCAACATGATCCAGCGAAACGACAAAACGGCAACTTCTAGCTAGAAGCCCACGCTAGAGTGCCCCAGGAGCTGGTTGTTTGGCCGGCTGATACCACCTTTTTCCCGCCGAAAACAGGAACGCAGGGGTTGATGCTCGCTTCCCCAGCCTCGTTGAAACTAACGGGACAGGACATGTACGATGTAGAAGTAAAGAAAAGAGCAGGAAAAAAAAAGACATTCTCCACCATTGTCCTGATGTGTGCTTTGTGTTTGTAGACCCTGCGCTTGCATGTGTGAGCGAGTACGTGCTCGGTCCACCTTCTTCTCCCTTGCCACCTCCTCCATCTCTCTCCTCTCCTGTATATCTTCGGGCGCGCGATGAAGTCATAGTCCTCACCTATGCCAAGAGGATGCATATCTATAAAGACTTCCTCGAAACCGCGATCGCCACTGTCATCCCTTCTTCTCTTTCACCTCTTATCGAAGGCGGCATCGTGTGCGGCGCCATCCTTCCTCGGTTCCATCAACGGACATAGAGAGATCCCTTCATCCTCCCACCTCAATCAACACCTCAAGTGCTTGGCCGCTTGAAGAAACCTCCCAACTTCGATCCCTCTGTTGATCAGTATCCTCCACCCTAACATCTTTCTGATTTTCCTTCCGCACATCCCGCGACGACATCCTGGTGAGGTCACCTCTCTATCTCCGTTTCCTTTTTTTTTCCCATCTCCTCCTTGTTTTCCTTCCGCAAATATGGTCGGTGACCATCCTAGAAACTCTTCGGGGCTCGACTCTGAGGTGAGCCGCGCTCTGCGCATCCTTACTCCAGTGAATCATGTATTCCTAACATTGCTTTGTCTCCTCTTTTTCTCTCGCGTGATCATAGTCGACACCTTCACGCTCCTCCTCTGGAAGCCAAAGTCCCCGACCTTCCAGCCCTCACTCAACAGCAGCCATGTCCCTCGGCGGAGACACCCTCCATTTTGGCCCCCGCAGCCGCGCCAACACGGACACGACGATGAACACGACCATCAACGAGAAGTCCAAGCTCGGAGCTGGTTCGAAATCCGCCGGTATCCTCCCGCTATACAATGGCATCAGCGCCGAAGAAGCTCTCCGCCCGGACAAAGGTCATGAGAAGGATTTCCAGGTCCAAAACAACCCCTTCGGAGTCACACCCGGCGAGTTGAACAAGATGCTCAACCCCAAGTCTCTGGCTGCCTACGCCGCCCTCGGCGGCTTGCCCGGGATTGAACGCGCTCTGCGCACCGACATCAGCTCTGGTCTCAGCGCCGACGAGGGAAAGCTCACCGGCACTGTTCGCCGAGCCGTCGAGGCGGCCCAGGAGCGGAAATCCCACGCTGCCAAGGCATCTACCACCCTCCAGCCCATTAGCGACGTTAACCACGCCGTGGATGCCAAGGAGCAGTTTGTAGATCGCAAGCGCGTCTTCAAGGATAACCGCCTGCCACCTCGTAAGACCTACACCATCGCGGGTCTTCTCTGGAGGGCGTACAATGATAAGATCTTGTGGCTCCTGACGGTCGCCGCTATTGTGTCATTGGCTCTTGGTCTCTACGAGACCTTTGATGGTGGTAAGAACGTCGAATGGATCGAAGGCGTTGCAATTTGCGCTGCCATCATCATTGTCGTCGTCGTCACTTTTTTCAACGATTGGCAAAAGGAGAAGCAGTTCACCAAGTTGAACCAAAAGGTAAGCAAACTCACACAGACCTCGGATTCCCCAGGATTGATTGCCCCATATTAACTACCTGCCCAAAAAAAATAGAAAGAGGATCGTGAGGTCAAGGCCGTTCGCTCCGGCAAGGCCGCCATGATCTCAGTCTACGACGTCATGGCCGGTGATGTCTTGTACATCGAGCCTGGTGACTCTATCCCCGCCGACGGCATCTTCATCAGCGGTCACGGTGTGAAGTGTGACGAGTCTTCGGCCACTGGCGAATCCGATGCCCTAAAGAAGGCACCTGGTGCGCTAGTCTGGGAACAGATTTCCTCCGGTACTGCCAGCCCCGAAGAGATGGCGAAGCTTGACCCCTTCATCATCTCGGGAAGCAAGGTCCTCGAAGGTGTCGGAACTTTCTTGGTTACGAGCGTCGGTGTGAACTCCAGCTATGGCAAGATTCTTCTGTCCCTTCAGGTCAAGACCGAGCCTACGCCACTCCAGGTGAAACTGGGTACGATGGCCAACTGGATCGGTGGTCTCGGTTCACTGTAAGTTGTTCTTCCCCGCGCGTGATTTGTTGAAGCAAAGTAGAAAGATGTAGCTAACAAGAAATTTGAATAGTTGGGCCGGTATCCTGTTCTTCATCCAGCTTTTCCGATTCATTGCTGCTCTTCCCCAAAACCCTGGTACTCCCTCCGAGAAAGCCGGCCAATTCCTCGATATCCTCATCACAGCCATCACCATCATCGTCATGGCAGTTCCTGAGGGTCTCCCCCTTGCTGTCACTCTGGCCCTCGCTTTCGCGACCACCCGCATGTTGAAGGACAACAACCTCGTCCGCGTGCTTCGTGCTTGCGAGACCATGGGAAACGCCACCACTATCTGCTCCGATAAGACTGGTACCCTCACCCAGAACAAGATGACCGTTGTCGCCGGATCCTGGGGCAAGGACCATAAATTCTCTCTCCAGCCGTCCGGCGATGATGAGCAAACTTTCACCAACCTATTCAAGAAGCTTTCCGCCAGCTTCAAGAGCCTCCTCATGCAGTCCATTGCCATCAATTCTACCGCTTTCGAGGGAGAAGAGGACGGCCAGAAGACTTTCATTGGCAGCAAGACTGAGGTCGCTCTTCTTATCCTCGCCCAGAACAACTTGGCCCTGACGAACGTTGCCGAGGAGCGAAGCAACACCCAGATCGTACAGATCTACCCCTTCGACTCGGCTCTCAAGTGCATGGGCACGGTGATCCGCCTCCCCTCGGGCGACTACCGCCTTGTAGTCAAGGGTGCTTCGGAAATCATGCTTTCCAAGGCTACGACGTACGTCGCTAACATCGAATCCGACGACTATGCCGTTGCTTCCATGGACGAAATTGCCAAGCAGCAGGTCTCGGCACAAATCCAGGCCTACGCCGAGCGCTCTCTTCGTACTATTGGCTTCCTGTACAAGGACTTCCCCGTGTGGCCTCCCGCGGAAGCCGAGGTCCTCGAAGAAGACAAGTCCATGGCTAAATTTGCTTCCGTCATGACCGGTATGACCTGGGTCGGCCTCGTCGGTATCCAGGATCCTCTTCGTCCTCAGGTGACCGACGCCGTACACCGTTGCCAGGGAGCCGGTATCAAGGTCCGCATGGTCACTGGCGATAATCAAGTAACCGCGCGGGCTATTGCTACGGAATGCGGTATAACTACTGAGAATGGCATCGTGATGGAAGGCCCCGTCTTCCGGCAGCTCTCTGACCATGAAATGGATGCCATCATCCCACGTCTCGATGTCCTGGCTCGGTCCTCGCCCGAAGACAAGCGCATTCTCGTCGAGAGGTTGAAGAAGCTTGGCGAGACCGTCGCTGTCACCGGAGACGGTACCAACGATGGGCCGGCGCTCAAGACTGCCGATGTTGGATTCTCAATGGGCATCGCCGGTACCGAGGTCGCCAAGGAGGCTTCGGAGATTATTCTCATGGACGACAACTTTACCAGTATCGTCAAGGCCGTCATGTGGGGCCGCAGTGTCAACGACGCCGTCGCCAAGTTCTTGCAATTCCAAATCACCGTCAACATCGCCGCCGTTACGCTCGCCTTCATCTCCGCACTCGCGTCAGATGACAACGCGTCCGTCCTCAAAGCCGTACAGCTTCTCTGGGTCAACATGATTATGGACACTTTCGCCGCCCTCGCTCTCGCCACAGATGCTCCCACCGACTCCATCCTCGATAGGAAGCCGACGCCCAAGTCCGCTGCGCTCATCACCATGAACATGTGGAAGATGATTCTCGGCCAGGCTTTCTACCAGATCGTCATCACGCTCATCCTTTACTTCCTCGGCGAGAAGATCTTCAAGTACGACTTTGCGGCCAACCCTCACCAGAAGCATGAGCTCGACACCATGGTGTTCAACGCCTTTGTGTGGATGCAGATCTTCAACATGCTTAACAACCGACGATTGGATAACAAGCACAACATCTTTGAGGGCGCGCACAAGAACTACTTCTTCCTTACCATGGCCGCCATCATGGTTGCCGCTCAGATCATGATCGTCTTCATTGGTGGCCAGGCCTTCGAGGTAGTCCGTATCGACGGGGTGCAATGGGCTGTCTGTATCCTCGTGGCACTGCCTTGCCTGCTCTGGGGTGTCATCCTCCGTCTCATCCCTGACGAGTATGCCGAAGCTCTCTTCATGGCCATCGCGAAGGCTTTCATGTTCGTGTTCAGGCCGTTCTGGAAGGTGATGAGGCTCGTGTTCCACCCGGTTGCTGAGATCGGACGGGGCATCCGACGGTGGAGAAAGGGAAAGGTGATTGAAGGGATTGACGACAGCGACTGAGCGAAGTCTAGGCTATGAAGCTACGGGCTCTCTGGAAAAGGGAGAGGATTAAAAAGGGAATGAAAATTCGGGATTGATCAAGACAGATGACGGAGGGACTAAGCGGTGTGGTTGATTGGAGTTTCGGCGGGTCTGGTTCACTGTTTTCTGCTGTACAGTATTGTTCATGTTTTATAGAGTCAAGGTATGATAGTTCTGGAATTGGGAAAACGGATCCAATGCAGTCTGGTGGCATGTCTCGGCGTTGAATTAGAAGGTGATGGAATCAAATCTAGATACCCAAATCAAAGGGGAATTTCTGAAAAAAATACTGAACGGCTGACTGGTGAATCTCTGCTGAAATTGATATAAATTAGTTAATAAAACATTGAAGATATCAAATCGCCAGGCGGTGATGGAATTACTTGTGGATCCACTTGAAAGCGCATCTTGATGTTGAGACTTGGAGGAGTCGAGATTGTTCAATTGATCAACATTGAAACATTGAAGTATTACGTCAGTGTGCCAACACACTAAACGCGGCTCATGGCTGCACACTGGGGAAGCTGGCAGGGGTGTCCGGAGCCCTGAGGCTGGCAATGCAGCTGCTGGTACCCACTGACCATCTCCCCGAATTTGATCCAATCAGGCCAAGCACGGTTTCATCGACTTCAATCTTGCCAATCGAACCTCATCCCAAAACCCCTCCAACATCAATCCATATCCACATCCGAGATCGCAACCACTCGCAATGGCGCCCGTTCAAAGAGACATACACTCCGATCTGGAGGGTAAGTTCGCCAGGCATCATCCCTCCTTGTGTTCAGCCTCAGGAACACGCTATGAAGCTAACTCCGCTACCACCCAACTCCAGCCCAGATCAAGGACATAGTCCAAGACCTCTTCAAAGTCATGGTCGTAACCTCCCACTACGACACCAGCGGCAGACCCAGCAAAGAAGTCCTCGCAAACAGCCTGTAAGACCCCCTCCTCCCTCTCTCCTGCCGCAAGTTTCAATTCCATCCAAGACAACAAACTAACAAAACAAACCCTCCTCGAAGAAAAACCCTTTCGACCTCCCTCCAAACCCTCCACTCAACCGCCACAGACCCAACCCTCCCCCTCCCCCAAGTCCCCCCCGAACTCGTCAAATACGTCGAAGGCGGCCGCAACCCCGACATCTACACCCGCGAATTCGTCGAGCTCGTGCGCCGCGGGAACCAGCTCATGCGCGGCAAGATGCATGCCTTCGCTACCTTTCGCGATATCCTTGCCGAGCAGATGGCCGGCGCTATGCCCGAGCTCAAGCCTGATGTCGATAGGGTGTTGGAGGAGACGAGGGTTGGGAGTAGTGCGACTGGGGGTGTGAGGTCTGGGTCTGGTGCTGCTGGCGGTGGTGGGGATGGAACAAGTAGCTGAGGAGCTGGAGCATTACAGTGCGGATGGGCGTCGGACGCGGGCCGGGAGAGGGTGCCTTGAGTGAGAGATTGAGGATGTATTGATGGATTTATTTACTTGATACCCGGGTTTGTTGACTTCAAACAAAAATTCGTTGGCTTGGATTCCATCGGCGAGACAGGAGCTTCTATGGTTTTTAAGACACGCGAGAAACCCTGCACACGCTTCTTCACACACACACACACGAAATGGCCGAATAACTAAAAGCTTAACTTTTTTCGCGAGAGCAATGATGGAGATATTCCAGTCTTCCTACGGAGCTGTCCCACAATGCATGTTGCGATTTGATGCCGATTCCCTAGACATGTAGTACACGAAATCCCCTTTCCTCTTCATCTGGTCCCAATGGCTGCTCAATATATTACACAGTTCCTCGATGCTGGGGAATGTGTAGCTTTCCTGCGGGACAGATAGACGTTGAGCCAGAGCCTTTTCATCCTGCCGATATTTCTGCTCTCTGTTCTCTTCACCCTGGTGATTACATGAAACATAGTCCACCAAAAAGAACGTGACGAAAAAGGAAAAATAAATGAACTGAAAAAAAAACCTTGTTCCCATAAGTTCCCTAAAAAAAACAGAAATAACAACGCCCTCTGGGAGCTCCGTCTATGCTTTTTGGCTTCGATTCAAAAGTTATAAACGGTCATCATCGTCTAATGCCAAGGCTGCTGGGGCCGTTGGATGCAGATATACAGGATTGCTCCAGCCAATGCTACCAGGACGGCGAGGTGAGGAGGGAGAAGGACGAAGGCGGCGACGAGCCATGCGCCGATGTACCGTAGGTGGTCGACGAGGGCGTCCCGGTCGTCCTGCCGTGCTCGGATGTGGTCGTCCAGCTTGCTCCTCATGGACTGATAATCCCTTGGCGGTTGTTGTCGACTTGCATGTGGATTTTCCTCTTCGTCACCTTCATCCTCTGCCTCTTCCTCATGTTCATCATCATCATCATCCTCGAACTCGAACTCGTCGTCCTCTTCATCTTCCGTGTCCGAGAGTCACGTGAAATGAAAGCTTCCCGACGGGTAGCCGCCGCGTTGCCTCCCGGTTCCATCTCCACCGAAGGAGTGGAACGAGTGGCCACCGCCTTGTCGGGGGAAGCCTCCACCAAATCCATGACCACCCATGCCCCCGCCAAACCCACCACCTCCGTACCCGCCGCCGCCGCCACCGCCCATCATGCTGAACAAGATTTCCGGGTCTATGTTCCCCATGCCACCACCTCCGCCAAACATGTCCGACATGTCAGCAAGGTCGTCGCCGTTGTCGTACTGGGCACGTTTCCTGCAAGAGAGGGAAAATACGGTTAGTCTGCATGGATGCGTCTCTAGGGGGATACCTTGTGTTCGTGATAAACGGTTGTCAAAAAGACAGGGCGATCACTTACTGTGGGTTGCTGAGAGTATCATAGGCTTCGGAAATGTCCTTGAACCTCTCCTCGGCCTCCTTGTTGCCTTGGTTCTTGTCGGGATGGTGGACAATAGCGAGCTTCCGATAAGCCTTCTTGATAGCAGCCTCATCGGCATCCTTCTCGACGCCTAGGATCTTATAGTAATCCTTGCGCTGGCTCTTCTTCAGCTCGATCTCGGCGTTGCGGATCTCCTTCAAGATGGACCTATCCTCGGGTTCAAGGTCGTGAACCGCCTTCCATTGACGAACGGAGTCCTCCCACTTTCCGGCAAGGCCCAGTGCGTTGGCCATAGTCTTGTGCGCCCTAATGTACTTGGGGTCAAGTTTGACTGCACTCTCGCAATCGGCGACGGCAGACTCATATTCCTTTAACTTGATCCGGCACATGGCCCTGTTTTGCAGGAGCTTGGAGTTGGTGCCCCGGTTGGTCGGATCAATCTCTAGGGCATCAGTATATAGTCTGATGGCTTCCTGCCACCGCCCTGCCTTGTACTCCTTGTTGCCCTCGTCCTTCATACGGTCAAGCCTCTGGACGATGCGGAGGTACTTGATGGCGTCCCTGAACTCGGGATCACAAGCAAGGGCTTTTCGGAAGTGGCCGATGGCCTTGTCATTCTCCCCGGAAGTGTAGAGGATCCGCCCACGAAGCACAAGAGCCTCCGGATCCTGGCTGTTGGACCGAAGTAGGGACATGGCAATGTTCTGAGCTTCGGCGAGCGCCGTCGGGTCGCCCATCTTGAGATACGCCTCTCCTCGCATCAACTGCCACTTTCGAGGCTTGGATGCGCCAGCACCCAGCAGTCGCTCAGCTTGGTTGAGGGCGTGCAGTACCATGGATCCCTTAGATTCGCTCCGAAGGGCTTCCTGCGCGGCGCGCATGTGGTGCAGCATCTCTTTGGCGGGGGCAACATCTCTCGCAGCGGGGGAGGGGTGGATTCGGTTAAAGGTAACGAGAGCATCCTCGGGCAGACCTAGAGACACAAAGATACGGGCGAGACGCATTAGAATCTTGGGGTTCTGGGGGTCCAAGTCAGCGGCTCGAGTGCAGTCTTTCAGTGCAGCATCGTATTGGCCATTGGACATGTAAGCGGCAGCCCTGTTGCTGAGGTAGGTGGAGGAGTTAGGCACGAGATCGATCGCTAAAAAAGTCCGACAAATGTTAGAAACAGCGTCAAATGCCGGCGAGATGCCGTGTTGAGTTTGCTCGCGAAGAGGAAAAATAACCGACCCTTGTCGTACTGCCTTATGGCATCAGCGTAATTCTTCTCCTTGAAGAACTTGTTGCCGGCTGCTTTGTAGGTTTCGGCTTCCTCGCCCTTTGTAGGGGTCGGGCTCGTCGGGGTGGATCGGTGAGGAGGTGGTACTGGGGGAGCTGAATCGTCCCCGTTGACGTCTTTCGTGCCATTGGTAATTGGGACGGAGAAGGAAGCCTGGGGCTGTGGCTGAGGCGGAGACTGATGAGGAGGAGTAGGAGGGGAAGAGGCGGCGGCGCCGGTGGAGGGCTCGTCGATATCCATGGCGCTCGGTTCGCTCATGCTTGAGAGGGCGGAGGAGGAAAGACGTTTCCTCTCCTCTTCTGGGAGATTGAGGGGATGGGTGTTGAGCTCGGTTTTCTTGCGGCGCGTTGATGACGAATGCCCCGGATCAGTTGACTGGCGGACAAAGGCCCTGGTGGATGAGGACCGAGACTTGGAGGGATCCTTCCTTGTGGGGGATGGTTGTGCAGTAGAATTTTTGCTGGGTGACCTTGAACTACTCTTGGTGGGGGATTTGGTCGGCGAAGAGACCTCTGATGAGTAATAGGCGTCGTCTTCGTTAGGATGTGGGTGTTTGGATGGTTTCTTGAAGAAGGACTTCATTCCCAGATGATGGCAGGGTCCTCAGTAATATTTTTTATCTTTTTTTTAGGCCAGCAGTCGGGGCAGACTCAGAATCCCTCTTATCGGGGGAGGGGGTTTCCTAATGGTGGGACGGGAATGATGTTGAGGATCAAATGTGTCTCGCTTGCAAGGTTATGCCGTGTATGTCGATGGGTGGAAGGTAAAAAGGGAAGACCTGATTAAAAGGGTTACTGCCATTGATTAGGCTGGTTAGTGTGAGACAGATGCTACCAGCGAGATGGGGAACAGGGACAAACCTTTTTTTTCTTTTCTTTCACTGTTCTGTGATCTGAAGACTCTCACAATAAATATTGAAAATGACAAGTTCGTGAAGACAAAAAGATGAAGAAGAAGATGGGCGAAGATGGTAGAACCCAAATTTGGTCCCTCCTCAGCATAAAGTCATTTGTGAAAAAAAAGAGAGAGCTGTTATGAAAAGGAAGGGACTGGAGCTAAGGAGCCTCGTCATAAAAAGGGAGAAGCGGGCAGCGGGCAGAGGGCGGGACGGAGTAGGGGAAAAAAAAAGCTGCTGGCTGGGGAAAGACAAAATTTGCCAGGTTTGCCAGGTCGGCCAGGCGGCTGCTGGTGATTTGGTGATGGGACAGGGTACCATGTACATTCTAGCCAATACAAAGTTCGCTGGGGCTACATGTAGTTACAACATTTCCGCCACCCCCCACATCCAATCTTGAAGCAGTCCAACGGTGCCCAGCAACAGAGCCGGGGATTGCTACAGGACCAATAGAATAGGGGATGAAGAGGATTCTGTTTATCATCATCTGGGCTCTAGACCTTGCCCAGGAGCAGTCGGGAGTGTCACTGGCTGCTTTTGGATCCATATTCCCAGAAAGAGGCGAAGGATTGAGGCGAGGCATTGCAGCAAAATGAGGCTTCATCCAACGACATTGTAAATGCAAGATGCCTGGTGTGGCCGTTTGATGCAGTCCGCTACGACGACAGCCGGAATACTTAAATGTACCACTGTAAATTTAATAACCTCCAGTCTCACTGGGCGGACCGGTCCGTCGTCGTGAGAGGGTAGGAGTACCGCTAAAATCCAAAAATGGCAATTAAGCAGTCATTCCCTATAACGAGGTCTTGCATTAAACATGCTTTTTCCTGTTTGAGGAACTGCGATTCGAGAAGCTTCGGTGGGGCATGACGGAGTCTGACCGGGATGACCTTTCCAGCCGCGGTACCAGCGTTCCGTCCAATCCACCAAAATTAGTGCCTCACTGCCTAAACCAAAACTACAACCAGAGTGCTGTTGGAGGTGGGTCGAGTGTCGTGTAGTGTACACTACGAAGAACAGGTGTGTGAGAACCAAGGCAACAACCCACTAATCAATCCAGCTTGAGTAACATTGCCCACTGACAGGCCGGGTCGGGTCATCTGCCAGCCTCCGCAAGGTGCCAGTGTGTGATTCGAGCTGCTCCTTCCGTCAACCACACACGTGCGTATCAACCCTTCTCAAGTACACGCGACGCGGGAGGCGTTTTTCTGAATCTTTTTTTTTCCCTGTTAGATATTGATCTATATCTACCTAACCATTGTCGTTCTACGAGCATCTTCGTCAATCCCCGCGGGGGACCTACCGCCAATCCCTCCCTCGACAAACTCGAACCCGCAACCAAACATCTGGGCCCAAGACTCGGGAATCAATCATGCCGCCGCCAATTGAGCTGACTCTGGTCGTCGCCGCCACCCGTAATATGGGTATCGGGAGAATGGGCACCCTTCCCTGGACAGGGCTGAAGAAGGAAATGGCCTACTTTGCCCGTGTCACAAAAAGGCTACCACCCCAAGTCGATCACTCCTCCTCACCCTGACCTACTTATTTCCCTTCATTTTTCCTCATCGATGAGGCCAAGAAATCCAAGCCTGTTCTATGAGGATGACAGCAGCTCGGGGGGGGGAAAGGGGGAAAAAGAGAAAGGAATGCACGTAGTTAACAACTCCAGGCAGGTACCCCCTGAAGCTCGCAATGCCGTCATTATGGGTCGCAAGACCTGGGATAGCATCCCCGCCAAGTTTCGACCCCTGAAGGGTCGGTTGAACATCGTCATCAGCCGATCTTTCCCCACTCCCGCGCACGCCTCAGCCGACTCTGAGGGCGATCTTGTGAAGGCTGCATCATTGGAACAAGCACTCGAGTATCTGAAATCGAAGTCTGGGCAGGAGGTGGGCAAGATTTTTGTCATTGGCGGCGGTCAAATCTACGACGCAGCCCTGAAACTGCCCCAAACAAAGAGGCTCCTTATCACTCGGATATTATCCGACTTCGAGTGTGACACCTTCTTCCCTCTTAAGGTGGCCGAGGGCGAAGAGTGCGCACCTGGATGGACTGTCAAGTCCAAAGCCGACTTGGACGGTTGGGTAGGGGAAGATGCGCCAGCGGGGATCCAAGAAGAGAACCAAACGAAGTACGAGTTTCAAATGTGGGAGCGGACAGAGTAGACAATGCCCTGGCCAGATGAGCCACCACAGCCGTCACACTTTGAAAATCACCGAAATGGGAAAGCTAGTGCCTAGAGCAATACGCTGTACTCATTCTCTACCCACGAGTTTCCATTCTTAACATATGTCAAAAATGAAGAACGGAAGACGGTAAGCTGAGCAGCGACCTGTCGGCATCATTTGTAAATAGCCAGGCTGGATCTCGAGTCCGTCCAATATCCAACAATGTTGCAGCTAAGTACATCTGTTTCCTAGCGGAGTGTTTACAAGCACTGAGAGTACCACGCGTTCTGCGCTTGACAAGTGCTTCCCGATTGACAGCAAGTTGGCCCAGACCATCCTTGGCCACCACACTGGCCCCATTTTGCCGAGCAGTTGCTGCCACCACCAGTGTTACCTCCTCCAGTGTTGCCTCCTCCGGTGTTGCCTCCTCCGGTATTGCCTCCACCGTTGCTGGAGCCAAGTTTGCTGTTGATGAAGGTGAGAGCCTGCTGGCCATAGACGCCGACATAGCCCTGGTGGGTAGCTTGGCTGTTACCAGTGCAGCAGTAGGGGTCTGCGGCGTCACAGTAGGACTGGATCTTGCTCGCGTTGGGGCAGACGAATCCAGAAGGACGAGCAGCGAACTAAAATAGAGATTAGTGACAATGATTTCCATCATGCGGAAGACGCGGAGGGAGGGGCTTACACCGCCGGCACGGCATGTGCCGACCTGATACGCAAGGCCGTACTGCCATCTTGGATCACCCATGAAAATGGCCGCCTTGATCATATTGACAGCACTGGCCGAGATTGGAACAGCCGTGCTAGTAATGCCGGACCCAGGATCACCACCACCGCAAAGTGCATTGTCCATAATTTGACCGCCCTATTCGGTTAGCGAGTGATATCCTTAGAATAACCAAAAGGCTCGTCCACTGTTCTCACCTGTGAGTATCCGACAAGGACGATTTGAGCGTTTGGGCATCTCTGATGGAAGTTGTTGACCTGGCTCGCTACAGCATTGGTGCCCTGTCTAGCCGAGTCGCCGTACGCGACGCCACCACACGACCCTTGGCCACCGCAAGCAGGATAGGTGATAGCCTCGGAGGTAGCTCCAGGGTTGGCATTGATAATCATGTTAATGAGCTGTCCAGCGGAGCCGAAGCCCGGCGACACAGTAGTCTCTCGAGCTCCAAAGATGTGGAGGTTGGGACACTGGCCGGCTACAAGAGCAGCTTGTGCCGACAGGAAAAGAAGGGTGTTTTTCATATTGGGCAACATGGCGGACGTGGTGTGAAATGACGATAAGGACTAGGTGCTCGGGTTTCTCGTGTGTCCCTCGACGAAGACTAGAGATGTTCGCTTCCTGGATGAGCAATGGAAATACAGAACATTTCTTCTCTTTCTCCATGGTGATCCCGTGGTATTTATATCCGTCTGTTCTTTTGTAAGAGGATTGGGCTTCCAGACCCTTGCCCTCTACCCTTAAATCTACTCGGAAGAAATACTAATCACACGAGGTAGGACTTCATGACACAGTAACATTCCATTTCACCGCAATGCGAACAGCTGTTCTCGCAACGGACAATTTTCTGATGAGGAGCGATCGTAACATACAGCCGGATGGTAAGCTACGAAGTAGAACCCGTGCTCCAAAACTGTATATCTAGAGCTTGGATTTGATGGTGCTCATTGTTAGGCGGCCCTCAAAACCAGGGCGCAAAACCTGGTAAAATATCAAAGTCGCATCCGGGACTTTGGAACCAAATGCGTAGGTGGACCCTAAACTGGGGAAGAAATTCCACGAGTCTGGGTTTCTGGAATATTTCGATGCGCAGCGAAGCTGCGCCGTTTAGGCTAAATAAGGGTCCCGGACAGAATTGGAGATGGGAGTGAAACCATAGCATCAGCATCGCGTCAACACTTGCAGAAGACAAAGCTTGTATGGCTCGATTATCCAATATTGCTATCGAGGTGCTAAAAAACAATAAACCGGCCTCGAATAACATTTCTCAAAGCCCAAAAGTACTCCCTAGAAACGCCAACTCTCATTGCCCAGTTACCGGCTGCCGTTGCCTCGTCACTAGTACTTCGTATGCATATGTAGCCAATCGATGCTGCTCCAGAGGACTGCGCATGCAGCGCCCAACCACCTCCCTCAGCCCCCGCACTCTCGTCCTGCGGTGCTTCTGCTTTCAATGGCCTTGTTTGTATGCAGCTAGAGGATTGCATTGCATTTGTGCCAAGAAATCACTCCTTCGCTTCCTCAGACTCCGAGCCTCCATTGGACCCCATTATCGAGTTGACGAAATCCTGATATTTGAATACCTCATTTCGTCCACCACGTCCGGGGTTCATGTGACGATTGAATGCTCGACGCCCCGTGAAGCCGCTGAGGACCATGTTTACCTCGGCCTCGGTCAGTGGGCGTTCCCCAGGTTCGGGCGCTGTATTTAATAGAGCTTCACGTAGCTCTGCGAGATCAATCTGACCACTATCATCAACGTCGAATGCCGAGAACGCGGAGAGAAGCTCGGGGCTCGGTGACATGGCAGCGAGAGTGGTGGCCAACGAGTTGAGGAACAATGGCATTGTCATTGTTTGTGGAGCCGATGGTGGGAAGAATCGAGCGACGTCTGACGGACTAGAAGGTAGTCCTAAGAGCTTGTTAGTCTTGATCGAAGCTAAACGCGACTCATCGTGAACATCATGGTGATACAAAAAGATAGTGTATGACGCATACCGAGCTGGTTTAACATGTCAGCGACATCATCCCTATTGACGACGCCGTCGCTATCTCGGTCGAGGATCTGAAAACCTTCTCGCAATGTGCGGACTTGGGATGGTTGTAGTTTTGATAGAGCATTCCCGTGCGAAGTCATGGTATTCGATAACGGCGGCACTTGTCGTGTAGGAGATGCTGGAAATGCTGATCTTGGAGTATCTTCTTGCGTCGGTCTGGCTTTCGGCGTCCAACTTCCACTTGTGCTCCCAACCGTAGCCGTGCTCTCGCTACCAGGTCGAGGGAAGCTGCCGCTGTTTCTGAGGTTCAACGGTGACACCAAGGGTGTGCTGTTGCTCTGTCTCAAGGGGGAAGGGGTCGGTGAGGTGGAGGGTTCTGGTCGGCGGAAAGGGGAGCTGCGAGGAGACCCATAGCCAAGCGGTGAGGGTTTGTATCCGGAAGGCATTGCCTAGGGGGACGGTTAGTCGCCTGTATGGCCAAAGCGTTGAGGAAGGTGTGGAGATCTGAAGGGATTTAACACTGTATTACACTACTACTTGCCATTTGATAGGATATCCACCTTTTCGGATTGATATTTGGATCGAAGGAGGAAAGTACTGCGGATCGATGAGGAAGGGAAGGCGGCCTGCCAGGGCACGACACGGTCTAGAGTCAATAAAGTGGGATGATATCGGCTTCTAGATGGTTAGAGATGGTTGCGGAGGTATGAAGTCGACAAATATTAGAGCTTGGCAGATTATCGTGAATGGATATGTGAGATGTCCGTTGTGGATAAGGAGGGGAGGTGTGAAGTATTCGTCGTTGAGTGTTGATGCTTCACTCAATGGAGGTCGAACCGAGGAGCCTTAGTGGAGGCTTCAGCATGAGGCCGAAAGTAAACAGTGGCGGCAGTGTCCCAGACAACGTCGCTCTTCAGCGTTGGACCAATGACGTCTTCCATGTTCTGTTGCACTACGGAGTACGAATTGGCTCCAGCCCCGGTGATGACATAAGACACTTATCGCTGATGAGTGAATCTGTGGCTCAGCTCAGTCCCAAATAGACCTTGATGGAGACGAACCTAGAAAGAGAACAGCGAATGTCGTTCTGTGCCTGTGTAGAGCCCCGAAGCTTCGAAGTTTAGAAGTTAAGGCTCTGTTTCTTTCCGGGCATTATTTGGTAGTGATCTCGCGTGTCACTGTTTTGACCGCGCTATCAGAATACTGTTCCCTGTCGAGAATAAACGCCTTGCCCAAGATGTCTCCTTCAGCTCTTAAGTCCCGAAACACTTTGTCACTCAGCCATCCTTAACCATTAGGAGTCGCCGATAATGCCCAGGGGCTCTAGTTTTGCATATCTATAATTCGATAAAGCTTCTAGCCTTATCGCTGTCAGCAGTGTCATCTCGGCATTAGAACACGTGCTTGTATTTCACGCAGCACTCAACTTCAATTTGTTCTATGTCGGGGAGAAACGAGTGTCCAGAGCCCCTTGAGAACAAATTGTGGATGAACAAGTATTCCGTCGTTCTCCGCCATTGGATCGAAGATCGGTTATGGAGGTGTTTTATTGGTGGGCTGCACAAAATAGGCCAGCCACACCAGTGACGCCGCTGTGAAACTTACACGCCGGGATCCCAAGGCGCCAAAAAGGGTCAAGGCCAGGGCATGGTTCAGGGCTAGATTGGGCCGGGCTAGAATCAAATGATGGAGATAAAACGTGCCCATTCTTCACTGGGGATGTTCGCGGCGTCGACCGAAGCCGGATTGGGCCAATCCTCGCATCGAATCGCATGGGCGCCCACCGCCACTCACGATCCCCCCCGGCCGAATAACTGACCACAACCCTGTTCAGGGGCGCCTGTGTCCAGTGCTCCATCTGTAGCCATTTGTCCATTTGCTGCCCCTTATAAAGACGGTAATATTAACAATTATTTCGACACCCCGGACCCCACCTCATACAAGTCGGTATCAACTGTCGTCCAAGCAGATCATGTCTCGGTATCCGTGAGTAGCTGGGTTTCGATCGAGTGACTTTGCGTGGCCCCGAGCCTTTCCTCCTTCGAGGTCGTTGATCCTGGCTTTCTTTGTAATTGTCTTAAATTTCGCCTTGTGTGGGTGGCAGTTGTTGGCCCCTGCATCGCTCCCTGCTGCCTTTGAGAGGCACCTTTCCAAGCCACCATCTCCTCCCTCCCTTCTCGCGTCTTGGTCTCGGCTTTGCATCACGAAACTCCTTGCACGTTCTCTCTACCCTTTAGTTGAGATAATTTAGCCCTCTCGTCTCGGTTGACGATCCACGGCCGATCCCGATTCGACCAAGCCTTGCTGTACGAGCCCGCTCTTTGTGCCTGCCCAGACCCTGACCCATGCCCACGGGAATAGCTGGGGAGTCGCCTATATACCTCGATCCGGCCTGTCGCGACACGGCAAACACAACTTAAACACGGACCCGATAGGGCACTGCCGTTTCGACCCGCCCTATGCGAGCAGTGGCTGTCTCGTGTCTCGTACCTACCTACTGCGCTCTGTTCCCGTCTCCGTTCCCTCCATTAGAATAGACGACTATAATCTGAGGACCCGAAACCCTTTACTAGCAACTTATGATGGCCTCCGCCCAGACCGTTGACCCGATCTCTCGAAGCGCACCCCGAAATGTCCCCCAAGTGAATGCCAACGGGCCCTGGCCAAACCGCAGAACCTCGCTCTCTTCCTTCCCTGCCTCTCGCTCGCCCTCCCAGATGTCGCATACCTCCCGCCCTTCGAGGTCGCCGCAGCCGCCGCCATTGATGGAAGCCGACCGCAGCTCCAATCCGAGCTCCAAGTCCAAGACTCCATCCATTGGCGTGTCATCTCAGCACTCCTCGTTATCCGGTTCCGGCCCGCGGCGCTATAACCCCGATGCTTTCCCGCCGAGGAAGCTTCGCTCCCAGTACCCGCGAGGGTCGACCGAGAACCACGTCGAGTATATCCTCGTCGCGTCATTCGATATCGACCGCGGCCCAGTGATGGAACACCAGTATCCCGTAGCTATCACTGGCGACGAGCACATGCTTGCAGAGCTGATGCTTCCCGACCAAGCGCACGTGCGTAACCAAGATTGGACCATATTTTTCTTGCACAAGGACACGAGTCAAGAGGAAGAAGATGAGGAGCGGCGGCAGAAGGAGCAGAGGCGCCGGAGGCGTCGACGGAAACAAAATCGAGCTGCCGGTATAATCAGCGAAGAGGACGAGGAGGAGCTTGAGGAGGATGAAGCCAACGACCCCGACGATTGGGACGACGACGAATCGACCGATAGCGAGCCCGAGGGTGGCGAGGGACCGCCGCTGATATATGTACTCAACCTCGTTAATACCAAGCAAGACAAGACTGTGAAGCGTGGTGCCATTGTCAAGGCAATGGCTATATGCACGCGCCATCCGTTCTTGCACATCTACAAGGTCCGGCCCCTTCTCCTGCGATTTTGGTCTCTTTTTTTTCTTTGGCCCCAACCACCATCATCACCACTCCCAAAAGAATATGCACTAACCCGCGATCTTCTACCTAGCCCCTACTCCTTCTCGCCCTGGATGAGTACTTCAAGTCTCCCGTCCCCGAGACTCTTGCGATGCTCTACGACTCCGTTAATGCTATGGATCTTTCTTTAATGCCGAAGCTTAGTCTCCTGGAGAGACATCTTCTTCAAGCGAGCGACAACAAGGACTTATTCGTGGAAAAGTTTGAGCGAATGATTCAGCTGCGGATAGCGGAAGACAGCGGAGAGCACGTGTCCGACCAGCCCTTCGATGCGAGCCGCGATCCCCCGAAGCCTCCAGGCATATCCCGCGCCGGCACCAAGGCCCATGTAGAAGGGAACTCGGCTTACTCAGTGCCACGCGATACGCACGAGTTCGAGAGTAAAGTCATGTACAAGGGGATCCCCATCCCCATCAAGGTCCCCGTCGCCGTCATGCCGGAAAGCGTGGGAGATTTCTCCCTGATCAAACTAATCCAGACCTTTTCAACGTCGCACATAAAGCAGCCGTTATCGTACACGCCTCACGCTCACCTAACGACCAATGGCGCCAACACGCATCCTATTATCGTCCTAGTCAACGCCCTTCTTACGCAGAAGCGAGTAATCTTCTTGGGCCATAACATGCCGTCGGGCGAGGTCGCCGAGGCTGTATTAGCTGCGTGCGCGCTAGCATCGGGTGGAGTGCTTCGAGGATTTACGCGACACGCCTTCCCGTATACTGACCTAACGAAAATCGACGACCTCCTCAACGTGCCTGGTTTCATCGCGGGTGTGACGAATCCGACGTTTGAGTTGCACCCCGAGTGGTGGGATGTCCTGTGCGACTTGTCCTCGGGCAGAATCAAGATCAGCTCCAAGATCGAGCCCGCGGCCGCCACGGAGGGCATGGTGTATTTCCAGCAGCAGAACCCTACCTACGCCTCGCTCGTGCAAGTTCACGCCTCCGGAAGCTCCTCGACGCCTGACCTTACCCACGATACGGCGTTTATAAACGACATTCTCAAGAGTATCAACGCGAGGCATGGCGAGCGTGTCATTCGGGCCAAGTGGCGGGATTGGGTCACCAAGTTTACGCGCATCGCGGCGGCGTTTGAGGAAACGGTGTACGGCGCCAGCGCTCTTTATATTGGTAGCGACGACCTCGAGGGTTCGGTTACTCCCGGGCCCCCTAACGGCCATGGATACGTGTGGGTTGACGAGACGGCCAAGTTGAGGGAGCTTGCGGGAAATGTCACGCGTATTGAAGGGTGGAGGAATACTAGGAGTTACTATAGCTTCATTCAGGTAAGAAATGGATCCGGGAGCTATTCGGGGCAGCGATATATACCCTCCAAAACGAGCTCGACTAACATGTTTTTCAGGACCTCGCGCAGCTCTATACGGTGCGACCTCTGAAGGGCCTCGACCTCCACCACATGCACGATCGACTTCGGACCCAACGACTCACGCCGGTGCAAAGTAAGGACGTCTACCTCGCGTTCGCCAAGCACGTCCATTCCTACGACGAGATCTGCCTCCTGCTATCCGTAGCGCCCGAGTCGCATGCGGGCCTCTTTTACCTTGCACTAGGGCTCTTCCACAAGGACAAGGAAGTGCGCGTGTGGACGACGGACCTCCTCGAGCGCATAGGAGAGCACGAGGCGGGCCAGCATTGGTGGAAGTCGCTCAGTCGGTTTGAGAAGTTGGCGTTTCAGCGGATACGGAGGGAGATGGAGGCGGAGATGCGCACGAAGCTGGAGAAGGAGGGGCTGAGCACCGATGGAAGGCGGATCAGCTAAGTAGGGAGAGCGCGGAGCAGAGAGGGTGTTGAACTGAAAAGAAATATACCGTAATACCCAATGTCGAAAGCAACATCATCTATTTTTTTGTTTTTGGTCATGTAATTCGGGTTTCCGGGGTTGTTTTGGGATGGTCGGGGTTTAGACGGGTGGGCTTGGTGTAGATGGTTGGGATGGGTACAGGGAAACGAAGCAATGTCAGGAGGAATAGGGATGCTTTTTTTTTGGTTCTCTCGTTATTGATGAATGATTGATGGCATCTATCACTGACGGCGTTCTTTTTTGCTTGCTGCGAAACCTCTTCCTTTAAATCGCATGATATTACTTGAAGTCCTTCTATGTACGTCGCAGCGTCTCACGTTTTGTTTCCTTCCACCACGACCTTACTACCCACCTCTCGGAGCGGGATTTCGAGCTGAATAGAGCATTGATGCATCTTGTCCACTTTTCTTACAGGCCAAGGAACTTGGCCGCGTGCTTAACATGATCCTCTCCAAAGGTCGAGATGAAGAAATACGAATGGTCATAACCCTGCAGTAGGCAGTTTTGTTAGTGCATCCCGTCGATGCCAGGGGAGGAGGAGAGTTAGGAAGTTTAGATTTTCAACTAAGTACTTACGTCGTGGTAGCGGGTCTCGAGACCCTCGATGCCCGCGTCCTTGACGGCCTTTTCGAAGTTTTCGGGGAGAAGCTGCTTTTGCTTGTAGAAGTTGTCGCCGGTGCCCTGGTTTTTGCGCAATACAGTTAGCCCCAAAATGAAGACACACAAGACATCGCCTCAGCGGCGACAGTCATAAAACACATACCACATCAATAAGGCAATTCAAGGGACCCTTCCAGCTCTTCACAAGCTCCGTAGCATCATGCTTCTTCCACTCTTCCCTATCCTCGCCCAAATAGCCCGTAAAGGCTTTCTCACCCCAAGGGCAGAGCGAAGGATTCGAAATAGGCGCCCAAGCACTAACACTCTTAAACAAGCCCGGGTTCTTCAAGTACAGAGTCAAAGCACCATGGCCACCCATGGAATGGCCCGAGATTGAAACCCGCGAGCGATCCAGCTGCTTAAACTCCCCAAACACAAGATCCTGAAGCTCCTTCACGATGTAGCTCTCCATGTTGTAGCCCTTGTTCCAAGGCTCGCGCTTAGCATCGATGTAGAAGGAGGCGGCGGAGCCGAAATCCCACGAGTCGTTCTCGCCGGGAAGGTCGAGGCCGCGCGGGGAAGTGTCGGGCCAGAGGATGGCGAGGCCGAGGCGTGAGGCGTGGGCGTGCAGGAAGCCCTTTTCGGTGCAGTTGTCGGGTGAGCAGGTTAGGCCGGAGAGGTAGATGAGGACGGGGGACGGGGTGGAGGGGGTTGCTTGTGCGGGGAGGAAGAGGTTGAGGGCCATGGGGGTTGTGGTTGTTGCGGAGGCGTGGGAGAGCTTGAGGAGGGTGCCTCCGAAGGTCTTGATGGTGGCGTTGGTTGTGAAGGCCATTTTGATCGATATGGGGGAGGGTTTGGTGGAGGATTTGGTGATGGTTTACGAGGGAGGGGGGGGCAGGCGGATGAATTGGTGATGTATTTCAAGATCTGAGGGTTGTTCTTCCGTGCAATTGAGTTTCGTTAATATTCAGTTCTAGAAGATACAGATTTCTAGAGAGTGTGTGAGGTCGGTACGAGAAAAGGATTCAGCGCTTCGTAAGGTGGAGGAGAGAGGAAGTTGGAGAGTTGGGGATCCCAAGGTGTCAGTCCCAGTACAATTGTAACGCTCGGCAGTTGACTGGAGTCATGTAAGCTGCAAGTAGCCTTGGATCGATTTTCAGCAAGAACTAGGCCAAGACGAAAGTCGGAGGCTTCTCCCAACTGAACTGATAACTGATCTCTGCTATCCCCCCTCTCACTGGTGCTCAAACTGTCTCTGGCCTCCCCCTCTTCTGGTGCTCAATACCCCACCCCCGCCTCCCCACTATCCTATGTAGCTTAGCTCGGGATGATGAACAAGATGGAAGACGGCAGATGCTATCCAATCAAGGCATGCACCCCTTGGCGTGCTGGAAATGGATACAAACGAGAAGGAAAAAAAATGTTAGAAAAACGCTAGCGAGAGAGAGATAAAAGAAGACCTGACAGAGAGCTAACATATTTGATCAAATGTTTATGCCTCAGGGTCCGGGTTGCAGGTTTCACACTGAACGCAGCTACCCCAAAGCAGGAATCAACTCCAAGCTCTCTAGCTATTTCAGGGAATTATTAATAGCTTTGCCAATCGCAAGAAAAGAGTGGCTTCCAATTTCATTTTCGTTTTTCGAGTTCCGACATAAACATAAATCCTGAAATGTGAATCCGGCCAGAAGCCGATAAGCCTTCGGACCCGAACAGTTCCACTCCCCGGTCCCGGCCGGAAGCCAACTGTTTACGGACCGGGACTGACTCGTGCTCAACCCCCCCCCGGCCCCTGCGTACTTCGTATTTGCTGCATTGATTCCGCGAATGGAGAGCGTGGACCCTCACATCCCTGTCTTCTTCGCGAGTGGATTCGGCGAGTCGTACGGAGTACTTCGTAGAGCAAAACACGCAGTAAAATCTCATATCATTTCTCTCTAACTTGTACTCGGGTAAGATGCACAAAAAGTTGTGTTGGGAAAATCTCCCATATTGTTCTTCCTTTTCTCCCCTTTCAATATTAACCTACACGAACGCCATCATCTCTCAGCACCCTTCCTTTCCCCTTTCCCCTTTCCCTTTTTTTTTTTTTACTCATAGACGAAACAGAACGGTGACTGGCCAATTGTATCAATGAGGTCCTTAATTGGCCTCGGCTCAGCAAGAGGAGACAAGTCGAGCAGCTCCGTTATTTCAACCTCGTCGCTGGGAGGCTGGTTCATCATAGTACCCGTACCAGCGATGTTTTGACGGTTCTCGAAATCCAGGTTTTGCCACACAAAGTACATGCGGTCAATCTGGCCATGGTGCTGGAAGAACGCCGGCTCAAGCGGCGAGAAGTAAAAGTCACCACCGGGATCCCCTCCGATGGTGAAGTGGCCGCCGCCGTGAACCGCCATGCCGAGGCCCCTCGCCTCAGGGTAGCGCATATCACCCTGCATAATAGCCTGGAAGAGCTCGATGTCAGGAGAATCGGTGATAACCGTCGTCGTGTTCCGAAGCGAGGCGTTCTGTCTGCAGATGCCGCCGTTCAGGTCTCGCTTGATGCAGCGCGGGTTGTACTCGAGTGGATCGGCGCGGGTAGAAGGCCCTAGGTTGACGGTATAGTTGGAGAATGGGCCCTTCATTACGCAGCCGCCGCCGCTACCGCCGCCCATGCCGAAGCCGAAACCACCCCCGAAACCGCCCCCGCCGGCACCAGCTTCGGCGGGCTCGCCATCGCTGCCGAGAGAAGTTTCGGAGCCGTCGAAGAGGGGGGACTTTGCTGGGTCGTCACAATCAAGACCCCACTCCCAGTAAGGGAAGTCACCTAGTAGTCATCGAACAGGTTAGGATATGTAGTCTCTGGCAGTTCTGACAACATAAATATTGCTATAGATATTCTTACCGTCGTATCCGCACTTGTTCCTCAGCTGCTCCTCAAAGGTATGAATGTAATACCTGTGGAAGGTAAGGAAAGTAGCCGAGTTGTGCACGAACGGCGTGAGGTTGTAGTGGAGAACGGCGAAGTCGTCGAAAGCAGTCTTGGCTCCGTCGACGTCCACATACTCGCTCTCCGACTCCATGAGACACTGGACAGCGGCGACATATTTGATCCGCATCTCGGCGGGAAGATTACGCCTACATTTTTTAACTTCATAAGTATCGAGGATATAGCATGACAAATTTGAAGGAAGGGAAAGCGAATCCTTACCATTCCTTTCGGACTCTGACATTCTCCCTGGTGCATCCCTCTCCAGATTCGGGAAGACGAGCGAGGGCATTCTCATAGGCTTCCTTGCTGAGAGCCTTGAGAGCTTCGCCGGAAGTAAGTTCCTCCTCAGAGAACTCGTAGGTTTGAGAAGCACCTCCTGTCAACAATGTGGTGGCTGCAAGGGCGGCCAACAGCTTCTTGACGACAGCCATGATGGGCTGGGCTCGAAATGCGAAATGCGAGATCCCCCAATGACACGCAAAACGAGCTGCTTTCTTCCTTTATTTCGGAGCTCTCTTCCGCGGATGTCTTCAGGATATATGAAGGAAAGAGAAAGGGCTAGCTCGGAGAAACAAGAGGGAAAAAAAAATTGGAAGACGTCCGAGGGCTCGGTATAAAAGGTCCGGCTATCATGAAAATCGGGCTTCAGAGAAGACTCCTAATAAACACTTTTTTTCCTTTTTGTTTTCTTAGCTATAATACTAAGAGTTTAACTAATAAGAGATATATAGAGGCGTACGTCAACTTCTGTCAAGTATTCGCCAACAATCGGGAAAGCGAGCCGCCTGTTCATCTACGGAAGCGGAGGATGGAAACACGCACCCCTCGGGGCCCCCGGATACGGTTCGCGGGTAGCGAGTTCACGGAGAAAGCCAAGGGAAGTTACGCCATTGCTGCGGGGAGCTCATGTAGCCATGTTCAAAGGGTAATGAATTTACCCCTAGGAGTGGGTTTGCTGTGTTGCCAGGTTTCCGTCTTGGTTGGAGCCAATATACCCGGGGCACCTTGCTCACATCGCTTCTAGCTTATTATCGACTCTCCTCCCTTTCCCCTGACTCGGCGCCAATGTGCCATTTCGTACGCTGTATGATTTTGTTATCTGTCTTGGCGAAGGTGCATTTCATTTCGAATACGGTCTTTGATTTCGAATACGGACTCTCATTTCGAATACGGACCTGTCCTTGATAGCGGAACTGGCTCAAGAAACCAGCAGACGCGATGCAAAAGAGAGGGGCAGACAAATTAGGCCAGAGGGCGTGTAAGCGGCGGAACGGAACAGAGACAGAGTCGGGTTGATCAGTTTCGTAGTGAGAACAACGAATAGATCAAATCAATCGTCCTTCAGCTACATTAGAGCTGTCAGCAGGAAAAGACCAAATCTCCTGTTGGTCAAAAGGCTTTACTCCAAGGGACGAGTGGCAGGAAGGTGCCGTCTTTTTCTTCCGCCTTCTTCTATCATTTTCCCGAAGATTTGAACCATGACCAACGATTCCTTTGTTAATATCGAGCTTTCTTCTTCCTTTCATTCATTCCTAGATCCCTCAAAATGTGCCCCATGTATTATTTCCCTATGCAATACTCGTACGAAGTATGATCAAGTTTAATAAAGATTCATGTAAATAACTGCAAAGAACTCCAGGATTTTGAGTCTTGTCCGAGGCTTGGCACATCTACTATGACCGAGTTATGAAGGCTTGGGATGTGGCCATAGTGTGGAGGATGGAATCGTGTATTACTTCAAGGATGGTCGCGAGCGGGTCGGTTCGGCAGACAAACAGTTGCAGACAGATCCTTTCCCGAAGGTCAGAACAAAGAAAGAGAATGAACACAAGTTCCTGAAACAATTCGAATTCTCATTGCTTCACCTCCGAGACAGAACGCCAGGTAATACCGGTTTTCCTAGCTAGCCCTGCTTCATACGCCTTCGATCAAAGTACTGTAACTTCAAAATGGCCCACTGGACCACTCTAGGGCAAAGATATACGGATATTGATCTGTAATATAGAACCCTGCCCAACGTTCTGGAAGGATCTATTACCGGGACGCTCCAGTTAGCTTTGGAGAATGCGGCTGGTGAAGGTGTTGGAAGGCAACCATTTCGTCTAGTAGTTCCGAGCAGAAGCGACGCTGTACTGTATCATTTGAATCTGTAATGACAAAGTCCCGAGCAATCTTGATGGAGGTCAATGGAAAGAAAAGAAGGTCGAAAGAATTCTCAAGGTTCGATGACGGGATGAACTGCCATATTAATGGCAATATAGCGCTTATGAGCTGTACAGCAGGGCAAGACCAATAGCGAATCACTGGGTAAAATGGTCCTGCAGCAGAGCCCCACGTTTAGACGATCCGAGCAAATCACTTTTATCAATCTGAGTCCTCGTGTTGGTCCCAGGTGCTATAGCGGCTGAATAGGTTCGTCTTTGCTCACGTAAAAGGAACTGGGCAACCGTTGATCTGAATGATGGGAGGCTTAGTCGATCTCGACCGTTCCTCCAGAACGGGCCAAATGGCGTGGGATACTGGTTTCGTATACTATTGGCCGTTGACTCCTGCTTCAGAATATCATACTGGAGGACAAACTACCTGCGGAAATGGTACGGGCTTAGTGAGAAGGCTCTGTTCTAATGACGCAAGTGTGCTCGGCTGTCGGATATCTTCTGAATAAATACACTGCCTCCATTGGCTGGGTGCGCAATACAAGTCTGAAACTGGAGTAGAAGCAGCACGAGGGAAACATAACAGTTTCGTTGCTTCTTCCTCCACCCCCGACAACCTCGCTTTCGGCCCCTTCGATCCAGCATCCAGTTGCGTTGCGGAAAATGTCGGCTCCATCGAAGCGAGGACCGAGCGCGAGATGAATAATCTCGCTCCACTACACAATGAAAATGGTTGACTTTCTCTTCACGGCATGATCCTGCCAAGTGAACGAGTGCGACGACACATTTAGATTGTTCCAAAGGGAGGATCGATGTAGAGACAGAAGTTCATAGGCTTCTATGTGCAGGCCCGTCGCGCAACTACCATTAGCGGCCCAGCATATTGGTGTTCTTTGTCATTATCGTTTTCTCATTGGTGTTTTCACACGTTTATCCCTTTTTGCTTGGTTTGGACCACCGCTTCATCCTCTACTGGAGGAGTTCCTCGCAGGTCCAATCCTCGTAACTGTCGGGCCGATTAGCATGGACCATACTTTTGAGGTACGGTCGTCCATGGGGGCAGACTCACTATCCATCGGGAAGGTACCTCCTCACGATGAGCGGAATCTTCTTCTCCTTCAGCTCCTTGATAGCAATCTGCAGAGGGTCCGTCTCGCCTTCGAGATCGACTAGCACAGGCGCGTTCATGCTGCGCAAAACCTCAGTTAGATTTGCCGCAGGGGAACGAAAGGGGGAAAAAATCTTCCATGCGCCCTGCTTGGTAGCGCAACATCTCGAGTGCTCACCTAATCTGAAGCGCCCTGGTGCCTAGAATCCTAGCCCTCTCATACTTGGTCATATAAGGTGTTGTGGTTCGTTCCTCATTGGGAATCCTTCGCTCCTTCATCGACTTAGGTCCATTCTTGCCTTGAGCCGCCGCCGCCACATCGCCCGAGACGACGACGTTGTCTTGCTCATCGATATTGTTGGTCTTGTCGGCCTCGCCCTCGTCTGCTACCTCTTCCTCCCAGTACTCGCCACCTTCCTCCTCCTCGTACATGGGCTCGTCCCTATCGCAGAGTTAGCCTGTCTATAGATCAATGCGACGTGACGCGCAAGGTGGGGGGCCGGCGGAGAGTGCAAAGGCTTCGGGGAGAGACGTACATGCCACCATCGACATCGTCGCCAAAGTCAGACATTTCGCCTCGGATATACTGCGGATCAAGGATAGAGTTGAAAATGAATTCCTTTGTTCGATCGAGCTGTACAATTTCTAGCAATGGAGAGATGCAGAGGTGGAGTTGAAGAAGTTTAAAGAATGGTCGTCGTTTCGTTTCGCGACACTGATGGATCAACAAAAAATTGTCCCTGGCTTTCTAGAATATGCTGATAAGCTTATCGGTTTCTCCGTGAATCTGCCGGGATTGGAAACGTGAACACTGTCACAAGGCAAGCTCCCAGCTCCCGCACATCCTGGAATAAGCTAGTCCTAATATGTCGAGGTACTTAATCCTTGGTCTTTGTCCCCCACCATTTTCACACGCACACACAGAAAATCACAGAAAAAGTCCTTCACCGCCCAAAAATTTCTGCCGCATAAAGTCTCAATCCTCGACGACCTCTTCTCAACCTAGCCAAGAGCATGCAGCATTCCTTGATAGGCGCCTACGATTTCTTTTGTCTCCGAGTCAAAGGTTGCTCCGATTTCAACTTCAAACATCCCACGCCTCTTTAATTGGTTCTCACATACTCATATTACGATTGGGCAAGATGCCTCCCAAGCGAGGTCTCCTCAGTGAGACTTCGTCCGACACCAACGAGCCACCTGCCAAAAGACCAGACAATTCTCACTCACCTAGTAAGTTAATGTTCTGGCCCCCTCTCGTCCGTTCAAGCCTTGATATCTTGTCTTTGCCCCAATCTTCTGTCTTGTGTCCTTGCCAGCTTGCTTCGATTCTCCCTCCCCATGCTTGTACAGCTTGGTCAATCAAGACTCTAACTTGAGGCATAGTCGCTCTTACACCGCCTTCGAGCCTAAAAAGCGACGATAAAAAGTACACCTGCGAATACCCGGGTTGCACAAAGGCATTTAATCGACCCTCGAGATTGACGGCCCACCAACGGTCCCATACCGGAGAGCGACCTTTCATATGCCAGGTGGATGGCTGCGACAAGTCATACATGGAGGAGAAACATCTCCAGCAACATATCAAGGGAACGCATGAGGATTACCGGCCTTTCGTTTGCTCCCACTGCGGAAAATCTTTTGGTACGAGCACTCGCCTTCAACGCCACGAGGCCATCCACGCTCGCCGCGACAACCAGCTCCGGTGCTATGATTTCCCCCCTTGCGACCGACTCTTCAAGCAGCAATCTGCTCTAGAACGCCACATTCGAAGCGACCATCTAGGCTTGAAGCCATACGTCTGCAAGGAAGCGGATTGCGACGTTTCATACGATTCGGCGGGCGCTCTCCGGAACCATATGAACCGAGAGCATGCAGAGAACAAGTTTTGGTGTGAAGAGTGTCCACGCCCCCCGGGTACCGCCCCGACTATCGGATTCACGAGCAAATCGCTGCTTCAGGCTCACATGCGTAATGAGCATATGAACTGTATCTTCTGTGCCTTCAGGTGCAATTCCAAATACGATTTGAATAGGCATATCGAAGTCCACCACAGCGGGATGACGGCCGACGATAGGAAGAATTTCGAATGCACCTGGGAGGGTTGCGATAAGAGGTTCACCAAGAGGTCTAACCTCAACGTCCATATCCGCGTGGCCCACCAGGGCCTCCGGTTCACCTGTGGGGCAGTGGACCTTACTAAATCTGATGGTCTTGAGCAGTGGCCGATCCAGGCTGGGTGCGGTCGTGATTTCGCGAGCAAGGCCAACCTCGAGGATCATGTGAGGCACGTGCACCTCGGCTTGGAGCGTCAGCAGCGACCTTGCCGGCGTGCTGAAGCAATCATGACCGCCACTACGGATTTCCTGGATGAACTATCGGGAGCTACAGATGCCGAGAGGCGAAGCCTTGGGTGCACTTACCCTGGCTGCACACAGAGGTTCATTCGATACCATGATCTCCAACTTCACCTGCCAAGTCACGATGTCCCTGAACTCGATGTTATGCCGGAAGTTCTAACCGTTCAAACCGACCAAGATGGGGTCCCCGTCATTGAGAACGCGGCCATTGATGTCCACCAGCCTATTCCAACTGACGCCGTCGATATGTTGAACGGACCTGCTATTCCAATAGACTCTGCCCCCATCGGTGCCCTGGACGTCCCCATCGACCCTGCCCTCGACTTGTTCGACTGGTCTATCAACGACTTTACTATAAATCAGATACAAAGCGACCTGGCCAACGAGTTCAACCAGCAATTTACAAACGAGGAGTTCAATCATCACCTCAACGCCATTTCCAACCACAACGACCAATTGCCGAGGCAGGAACAGCAAGTCGACGCTTAGGAGCTCGACGGCGTTCTCGAAGTGTATAATGGATTAGACACGTTCACTGCTTATATTCCAGACCCCTGGCCGTTCCAGACCCCATGACGCCGGAATGACCCACGGCGATATTTTTCACGAACCCTCTTTCTTACCTTTTTTTTTTTTCTTCCCTACGGATTTCCTTTCGTTGTCGGTTAGGATACAAACATGGATGGATGGATATAAAAAAGGGGGGGAACAGACATGCGACCGTCTACAGCCCAGCGCATTAGAAACTAGATTTTGATACCCGGCCACTGGCCACAGTTCTTACGATATTTACGAATGAAACGGAACTAAAAAGAAGACGAGAAAATGGATGAGATAGGACATAAAACTCGAGAAATAGATTGACAATGTTCCTCCACTTTCGGCCCATTTGTGGTGTTCTCATCTAACCCGACGTCAGGCGGGCCAACGCACTGGACATAACAAGTGAGATCTGCCTCCACGATATTATTCCCAAGGGCATGCCAGATGAAATAACATCCATACGCCGTCACTGTAACACCCTGAGCATAGCATCCACAATTTTGCCAAAGAGCTGGCTAGTTTCGTGGCCATAAAATCATAATTTCTATTGTAATAAGCCTCAAACTAAAACCATAAGTCATGAAAAAAGAGTCGTCAATGCTAAGAAGCCGGTCTGAACGCCAAAGCCGTCATCCCATCTAGCCAACACCTTTCCTTGACCTTAGTACCAAACAAGCAGACAGGATAGCAGCGAGCACATCGATACCAATGCTATACTACGCCATAACACCTAGCAAAGCCATAAAACGCGAAATGAAGAACCATTCGCGCCTGAAAACTCCAACGTAATAGCGAGAGGCGAAAGCTGAACGCGCAGGAGCCGCTCGCTAGACCGCTATAATTCTGTCACAAACGACAAGTCAATCTCTCCGAGGGGGAAAAAAAATTCCTCTCAATGGTCCTCCACAAGAGCACTACTCAAGCCCAGAATAACCATGCCCAAAAACGCAAAGAAGATGGACAAATTCCGATTATGATTCAAGCTCAAGCTCTCCACAAAGAGCTGCAGCGCCACGCTCACCATGATACCCGCGGTGACGGCGAACAAGCCCCCGTACACGGCGGCATTGGGAGTCATGTGCGTCTTATGCACGAGACTGAACCACAGCGCGGCGACGGTGGCGCCGAGGGGTTGGCTAAGACCGCCGAGGAGGGAGGCCCAGAGCATGGCTTTGAAGCGGCTCCCGAGAGCCATGTAGAGGGGTAGAGCGATGGTGAAGCCCTCACTGATGTTATGGACGAAGAGGGCCATGAAGACGTTAAAGCCAAGGGTGGGATTCGCGTGGTTGGTCGCGAAGGTGATGAAGCCCTCGGGGAACTTGTGGAGAGCAATGGCGATAGAAGTCTGAAGGCCAATGGCGAGGAAAGCGTTGGTGGGTACGTGATGGTGGTGCTGGGCCTCGAGGTCTTCCTCAACGGGGGTTTCGGCGACATAGTACTCATCTTCTTCGTCGATATCGGCGTCCCGCGACTGGGGCGGGCTTGTATGGTGAGATGGGCTAATCAGCGAGGAAGCTGCGGATTCCTGCTCTCGGCCTTGCCAATGGTTTACTCGGTGTTGGCCTGGGTAGTGCGATGTTGAGGGTGCCCGCAGAAAGCTTATCCTGCGAGTGGAGCTCGGCGCACGGGCTTGCAAGTGTTTATAGCACTCTTGACCGCAGGGGTCAGAGTAGCCGTAGCAAGGTCCCGTTTCGTCACACCGCCCTTTAAGATCCTTGACGAAAGACATGACCCGCTCTTGGACCTGTACCATCGGTAGTCTCCGACCAGCAGCTTCGTAGGCTGGGGCTGTTCGTCTTCGCGATTGTTTCAGATCGAGGGGGCGTCGAGGCCGATGGTGGCTCTCGTGATGGTTGTGGTGATGCAGGTGCCCGTTGCCATTTATGTGAGTGTCGTGTACCAGCAATGGGGTAGATTCATCGGAAGCCGGCAGCGGAAGGGTAGCTGGATCCTCGGGTATTGTGGTGGGCGCCTCGGGAAGCGGTTGGTTACGCGGTAGGGGTAGAGAATGGGATAGCTTGCTCGCTGGACTAGGCGAACGAGAATGATCGGGGGAGTCCAAAGGCTGAGGTCCATCGTGGTGATGGTCACAATCGACAACGTGCGAGGGCATAAATCGATGCAGAAACCGGGAGACGAGCTGTATTCCTAAGAAGCCGCACGCGAACCACAGAACCATCAAGGCCCCGGCGGATTGGCTGCCGAAGCCGGCGTCGATGAAATATTGCTTCGAATTCGGGAGCATGCTGTACAGGGACGAGAAGAGCTGTTGAGTAACAAAAGGAGGTTAGAATTCGTAACACAGGAGCGCCTCGCGGCCTCTTCAGAGGATTAAGCTAGAGGACGGTCTACTCACCATGACGCCGAAACTCAAGCTTAATGAACTCGCGAGGAACACGCTGCTCTGGTTTATACTGAAGTTTCTCTTGCCCGGCAGCAGCCGGATGAGTAGATCGACGCAGATTACACTAGATCCGAGGACGCAAGCTATTCGTCGGGAATACCCTCAGTTAGCCTCAAGAAACAAGACAACCATGGCCAGGGAAGCTGGGGAGTCGCAAGGCCCAGTTAGATACTCACCTGCACCGCTCACGAAGCATAAAATCCACCCACGGGTGTCATTGTCAACAGCTGCCCACGACATCATGGGCAAACGTTGATGGTGCGCGGGTTGAAATCGTCGTCAAAATCCGACACCCTCAACAGCATGTAGGAGGAGGGATGGAGTGATTTTTAAGAGCCGTCGTTTTAATAGGGGAAGGCGGTGGCGATTAATATTCGAAGTTGGAACGGCGAACTAGTGTGGGGGGTTTAAACCGATCTGGGACATTGGATGGCTGGAATGCTACGACCCCACGTTCAGAGAAGAAGAAGTGTAGAAACAACGATCTGAGTCAGAAAAGAAAGAGGGGATAGTTCGGGTGTCACAAAGTAGGACGAGGTCAATATAACTTCAGATTATCAAGCATAGCGTCTCGGGCACCTTTTTGTTGTGGAATAAGCTCGGGGAACAAAGACGGCGGTAGAAGCGAGACACTGCTTGGGTCTTCGGCGATGCTCCTGATCAGGTCCTAGTAATGATAGGGCTGGGGATTGGGGCTAGTGGCAGCCCAAAAAGTTGCGAGTACATTGCATTCAGCTCCCCGCCGCACAGATCATGATGCCTCTTCCCGAAGTTGTTTTCGGTCTGACACTACGGGCCGTCACGAGCTTCAGTTGCAGAAACGGTGGAAGGAGTTATCCAAAGTCGCTGCCTGCTGTATGAAATACGTGAGTAGTACTTGCCTCAATTTTTTGCCATCCCCGAAGCCATCAAGGTGCTTGTTGCCCCACTACGAAGTAGCACTAGTGTCGTCACCTGCTGGATGAAGATCAACAAACTGCAACTGGAACCAGGTTTCGAGTGGTAAAAACGATGAAACACATGTCATGGGAAGGAAGGGGACCTCAGTACCCATCCGGGTCCTTGGAAACAAAGGTAATGGACTCAATCCTCGTGCAATTGCATAAACACTGAAAATAAGTAAGCTGCTTGAGGAAGCAATGGAGACTCATGACCTTGCCTTCTCGGTAAGGCTGACGACGGCATCAGGTAAACCCTGATTAATCCACTGCTCCCATTTTTGATGCCACCAATGCTAGCTGTGTTATTACGAAGTGAATTACTCACTGGCTCACAGCGGGATGATCATCGCCAGCTAACGGCCTCACTCGCGGAAAGAACCCGCCGGGCGCCTGCAGCACAGTGTAACTATCCCACCGAGAGAGTGGAGACCCTTGTCTTTCTTTCGAAGCTTTGCTCCAGAGAGCCAAGACAGAGGACCCGACCCACTAAAATTTTTATTTTTCACTCGTCGCGACTCCCGTTTGTACGCCCACGACATCTCCTTGCTGGCTTCAAGGTACATCAATTCCTCGCATTCTCGATCACAGACTCGGGAGTTTACGAAAACGAAAATGTCCAAAGCTACCAGCATAGCTCTCGTCGCTCTAGGAGCCGGCGGTGGTGCTGCCATGACAGCAGCGGCCCTCCACGCGTTCCGCTCCGACAACAAGGCCTACACGAGCACCACGACCACGACCATCACCCCGTCTCAACCCCCCGTCGTCATCCCCGCGAACCAAATCTTCTCCCCTCCCTCTTCCGCAGGCTCCCCCACCACCGTCGTCACCGCCCCTTCCCCCGTCAACCCAGCCGGCCTCTTCGAATACGGCTTCCCCGGCCCCGTCTCCGACATCGCTTCGCGAGCTGCCTTCATCTCCGCCTACGACCGCCGCACGCGTAACCCGCACTGGGTCGTCGAACACATCACGCCCGCCTCCCTCGCCATCCGCGACGGCGACCGCAAGAACAGCACCTTCGTCGAGGATGACTCCATACCCGCCAAGTTCCGCGCCCTGCTGAAGGACTACTTCCGTAGCGGGTACGATCGTGGCCATCAGGTCCCCGCCGCCGACGCGCGATGGAACCAGAAGGCCATGGATGAGACGTTTTACCTGAGCAACATGTGTCCCCAGGTCGGCGAAGGTTTTAATAGGGATTACTGGGCGCATTTTGAGGATTTCTGCAGGAGGCTTACGAACAGGTATCCCTCCGTGCGCATCGTCACGGGTCCCCTTTACCTCCCCCGAAAGGATCCCACCGATGGAAAGTGGTATGTCAAGTACGAGGTCATCGGGAACCCTGCCAACGTCGCCGTGCCCACGCACTTCTACAAGGTTATCTTGGCCGAGGACGGCAAGGCCAATGGCAACGTAGCCATTGGGGCATTTGTTATGCCAAACGCGCCGATCCCTAACGAGAAACCTCTTGTCGATTTCGAAGTTCCCCTGGAGGCTATTGAACGTGCGAGCGGTCTAGAGTTTGCTGCCAAGTTGCCCGTGCAGCGGAGGAGGAGGCTCTGTGCCGAGGGCGATTGCTCCATCATCGTCAGGGAGTTTGCGGATAAGAATAGGAAGGCTCTGCCTCCCCCGAGAAAGTAAAATAGAGGTTTGCCAAGGAAGGGGTTCGGATGGGAACTTTGTTTTGGAAGACGCTTAGCTTGTATTTGCTTGAGGGACATCCCAAGTAGATAGTAGTAGGCATGTATCATTAGCGTGTAGCACTAGAGATATCGAGGGCTTGCATTGTAGCATATTGTACAGGTTGGGGTTGTATCTACCCGGGCAGTCATTTACCCATTTAATTCCCTTTTCTTTACATCGCACACTGGTCGATAACGCGTTTCCCACAGTCCATCCGCGGTCAGTCCTCACCTTATGATACAGGACGGCGTTGAGTAAAAAAGGGAAGACAAAGACGCTCCGTATACGAAGGAGTCCGAGACTAGGTCCCTCCTCATTTAACTACCTAGTCGTTTTGCTGCTCCCATGCCTAGGGATGTCATATCAACGCCACACGCCAAAAACAAATCCCATTTAGGGGCAATCTCAACCACAAAGGCGAGATCCCAACGTTCCAGTATAACCGTTAAAAAAAAAAAACCCGGAGGTAACTTCCCCTTTTCGTTCGAGGTCCCCGTAATTTATCGCGGCCTCGTATAGTTTCCGCGAACCTGCTCCATTCGTAGGCTCTCCTCCTGACTAGGCAAGGGAGCCCTCCTCCGATTCGCGTCATTGGCGTCTAGGTCCATAGGCGTCGAACTGGGGGGCGGAGGTGGAGGAGGAATGGGGAAACCGGGAGGAGGCAACATTCCAGGTGGCAAAAGACCCGGAAGCGGGGGAGGCGGAAGCTGTACGCCCGCCTTCTGCATAATCTCGGCGATCTTAGAAATATCGGCTGGGTTGCTGGGATCAAGACCAGCGAGACCGGCTGGCAACGGAGGAGGGGGTGCTCCACCGAGTCCGGGAAGGGGGATAGGAGGAGGCGGAACGACGCCGGGTATCATGGGAGGGGGTGGGATAGATGTCGAGGGCGCCGAGCCGTGGAGAGGAAGGCCGGGAATGCCAGGGAACGAAGGAGCTTGCTGCTTAATGGGCATCTTCTGGTCGACAAGACCTTCCATCTCATCTTCGATCTCGCGCTCCTCTTCCTCTTGGCGCTGTTGGCGACCGCCACGACGATCCCATGTTCCTTGAGCGACGGCGGCGGCCTCTCCAATGTGGTATTTATCTTGGAAAAAATCGGTATCTCCGGGCCTGGGTCGGGACCAGAAGCGGGTGAGACGGTCGTTGGATCCAGAGGCAAGAATATGACCCAAGGGATGCCAGTCCAAGGACCAGATGGCGAAATCGTGAGCATATGACACTTTGTGCGCGGGATAGATAGTCTGCGCAGGGCAAGACTCAGGGTCGGCGCTGTCATAAGGGGCCACTGTCATGGGGTGGCCAGGGGGCGGGTTGGGTTCGTCGAGAAGGTAGTGGAAAAGCGAGCCATCGTGACCGCCAGTGCTCAAAAAGTTAGGATGGATTGGGTGCCAGGTTAGGGTGGAAATGTCCTTCTCGTGGCCCTTTAGGAGACAGATGTCTCGCATCATTCTCAGATCAAACACGCGAGCGGTCTGGTCCCTTGCCGACGTGGCAAGACAGTAGCCTCGAATGCGCTCGAACAATGTCTTCGTAATGGTGTTCTTGTGGCCGTGTAGGGTTGTCAAGCAGCGGGCATTTCTGGGATCCCAAAGCTTCACGAGATGGTCCTTCGATCCAGAGACGAGGAGACCCTTCGTCGGGTGCCAATCACAACTCTTGACGTCCCAGCCATGGCTCTTGAGCACGCTCTCCTCGACACCGCCGGCAAAGTCAAAAATCTTCAGAGTAGAATCATCGCTGGCCGTTACAAACTTGTTGTCGGCGGGACTGAAGGCGATATCGCGGACGGGGTCGCTATGGGCAGAGAAACTTTCAAGATTGTTGAAGTTGGGCTGCCAGTATTTGATGATACCGTCGTGGTCGCCAGACACAAGCCAGTCATCGTTGTGGGAGTAGCAGAGAGCGCGGATGGCAGACTCATGAGCTTGCATGATGGTCTCGAAGTTGAAACCTGTGCCATTCCACAAGGTGAACTCGCCGCTGCTCGAGGCAGTAAGGAGCCTCCTGCCCTCGGGTGTCCATCGGACGACATTGACTGGATGTTTGACTTTGTTCAACGAGGTGTGAAGGTGCTTCGCTGGAATCGAGGCAGCCGCTCTAGCGGGTCTCGCGGCGGGCGGTTCGAGCTGATGAATTCGGTTAGTGAGCTCGCGCATGATGCGTCGACAGCAAGAGGGCAGGGTGGAACATACATCAACAATGTAGCTTGGGCTAGGTCGCTCGCGCTCCCCGAAATACGAGCCATTTGGCTTCAGAGCCCGATTTTGAACCCAGTGGCTGAGCGTTGAGCCGTAATCGGTAACAGGACCTGTTTTCTTCATGTTTAGTGAACCGGCATGATGAGGGATCGATGGATAAACATATGATGATGATGACGACGGTGACGATGGTGGTGATGATAGATCAAGGGAATGAAATACCGTGCTAAAGGGAAGTGGAAGTGGAAGTGGGAAACAGGAAACAGGAAACATACGTCGACCTCTCGCCCTCATGAAGCCGCCTTCGTGGCCACCACCACCACCGCCATGGCCATGATCGCCGCGTGCCTCATAAGCCATGGTGGTAGAGGCAATCGTGACCCTTAATATGAATGATTATAATGGATACTTATCACCTTAGCTTAGAGTATGTGAGATGGATAAGATTTCCTCCTCTAAGCACAGGGGGAGAATCTCAAAGGCAGGGTTCCAGTGCTTGTTGGATGAAGCTCATCCTTTGGCTTTGGATCCCAAGTTCCAAGGTCCTGGAATGAAACAAGGTGAGTGTAGATACCAGGCTAATTGAGAAGTCCCACTGTTTGAAAATTGCTTGTCGGAACTCGATGTTGCTTCGATGAGTTGGGTCCCTGCATCAAATGTGGAAGCTCTCTAGATTCCTCGCGTCGTCAAACCTGGATCGCGACTTTCTGTGAAGGTCCGGTCTGCATGCCAAACTGCACTGGGTACTTGGTACATTACGTCACGTGATTGGGATAGGTTCCAAGGCTGTACCTTCCCTGTGGACGCGCGGGACTGTGTATTAACGTTGGACAGCGATGTACCTAAGTACCTCTGCAGCCCAAAAGCGCTAATCCAATTCTGTCTTGATACATCTTGAAGTACTTCGTATTCTGTCTGTGCTGTTCTGGAAATCGTAGCACTCTTGACATGTGATATTACTCTTGGACGTAATAATAGCAGCCGGCAGCTGCTTGAGCATCCATTGACGAATAGGTCTTGAAGCCTACTCGAGCTAGTTGCATACTTGAATTAGCATGAAGGATCAAATGTGTTTGATCAATTAGCGAAGAAGCTAGAGAATTTCTCACGTTTCCCACTGAGCAAAGACAGAGACCAAGCCTAAGAGGCACGCTACCATGCCATTGCCGCGGACAGGATAATGAGATGATGTTAGATTTGAGACTCGGGCGCAGTTATTAGAGCTCGGACCCAGGGGATTAAGATGCCCCTGTTATGATCTGTCTTGCAAGCTGTTGGGTTCTTTGGAAGCTCTATTTGACACACGACGGGAAGTAAGCTTCCTTTGGCTCAACACTCTTCAGCTCAGGTCCCTGAAGCATACAGAACGGAACTTTCTCACTCTGTCGCAACGTTCTCTCCCAGCTCTAAATGCGAAGTACTTCGTGCGCTCTCTTCTCTCTCCTTCTGTAGTATTTTCATATGCAGTCCGACATGGAGTTGCATTAGGCAGATCTCAAAACGACCAGATCCTCGAACCCCCTGGACCTGGTCATCTCGTCAATACCCACCAGCAGCACCGGGATGACTGGCCAGAAAACGCCAACTTGTCTGAACTCTAATGGCATTTAAGTCGCTCTTCTCCTGGACACGTCCCAAACGCCAGTCCGACTAGACACGAGTAGCGTCAAGATCGCCGTACATAGTTGGGCTACTTTCCAAGACAGTTGGGGGTACTGTAGACAAGTCTCGTCTTCCTGTTTGGCTCAATCAGTCTCGTTATTGTCCTAGTCCAAGAGCCAGTGACCCTCTATTTACGCTAGGCTTTCCCATCCGGCGGGCAACTACTTGATCCCTCTTCTCTTTTCCAACCTCCGGCCACCGTCTTCCCTTTTTGGTTATTTCGTGCAGCCTCATCCCCGGCCCGCATTCGGAGGTGGTAGCAGCTGCAGAACCAACTGAACTTGGAAACACTGCTTTCGCGTTTTGCTGCCGAGCCACACTTCCCCCTCCGCTCCCCCTGTGTTCATTGTCGCCACCTTAGAAGGAACTGGAACCTCGGTCTATTAATACTGGATCTCTTAACAGGCCTTGATATCCGCTTGCTCATTCTACGTAGGGTTTTTCTGGGATTGCTACCCAAATCACATTCACTCTCACGTCCATCGAGGCGCCCAAAAGAGCTCCAACCGCCGCAAGCCGGGTTACACCACACTGTTTGCAGCACTCGTCCTTGATAGTGGGGTTTATTTTGACGGAGCGCTCGGGTTGACGAAAAAAAAAAATATCAGGAAAAGGAGAGGACAAGAAGAACAACCATTTTCAACCTCCAATGTCGGCTCAATTGAGAAGAATTGCTTCTTATTTCAACTATTAGGCTCATATTTATTACTGGGTTCGGTTTTATTCTTGATCGCACTCTCATCTCACCATCTGATTCACGCGCTGAGGAGACGACCCTTATCTTTTGATCAGGCCAACATCGTCCATATCCAACTGGCGCTGACGACAGCCAATCTCAAAATGGCGTCTACAACCTCCTCTGATGCGCATCTCGCGCCCAATGATCCTACGACCCGTCGAAAAATAGTCAAAAAGGAATCCTCGGCGTGGGATCTGAAGACGCTGGAAAAGGAGTCAGGGAAAGCCTATCGCCATGTTGCCGCAGTTCACAAGACTTCACAACCCTCGTGCCTCAGCCATGACTCGCAAGCGACACCTAGCTTCCTGGGCTTCCGGAATCTTATGGTTATCTCTCTTGGTATGTTATATCCCGTTTCATTCGAGGTGGCAGTTCGGTTACTCCCAATCGTTCTCTCATAATTGAGCCACAGCTGACGATGAACGGTATAGTTGTTGGCAACCTACGTCTCATGATTGAGAATATAGAAAAGGTTCCACTTTCCTTTTTCCATTAATGCCTGACTTCGCCGACATCGCTAACCGTATCTGCAGTATGGAGTATTAATATGCGTCCGCTGCCATGATTTCAGGCAATGGGATGTCCTGTTAGGGCTGGGTCTTTATTTCTTGATCCCCTGTCACTTCCTCGTCGCCTATCTCATCGAGTTAGTCGCCGCAAGCCAAGCTGTCGGCCTGCGTAAGCAAGGCAAAAGCCACAAAGATGGACCATCGCCCGAAGAAGCCGCCAAGTTTCGAAGGACCTGGATCGTCATCGCCTGGCTCCACTCCATCAACGTCGTCGCGATCCTCGCCTACACATCTTACGCAGTGTACTACCACATTCACCATCCGCTCATCGGAACCATCACCGAGCTTCACGCCATCATCGTGCTGCTGAAGACGTACTCGTACGCTCTCACCAACCGAGATCTACGCCATGCGTACCTCCACCCCGCGACGGGCGGGCTCGCCGCCATTCCTGACCTCTACGCCCAATGCCCCTATCCCACAAACATCACGATGAGCAATCTCGTGTACTTCTGGTGGGCTCCGACCCTTGTCTATCAGCCCGTGTACCCCCGCACCGACAAGATCCGCTGGGTCTTTGTCGCCAAGCGCGTAGGTGAGGCATTCGGTCTCGGTGTCTTCATCTGGTTCACCAGCGCGCAGTACGCGACTCCGCTGTTGCTCAACTCCCTCGTCAAGATCAAGAGCCTCGAGTATGCCGCCATTCTCGAGCGTCTCCTCAAGCTCTCAACTATCTCGCTCGTCATCTGGCTTGCCGGCTTTTTCGCATTCTTCCAATCGACGCTCAACGCGCTTGCCGAGATCACGAGGTTTGGCGATAGGTCGTTTTACGATGACTGGTGGAACAGTGAGAATCTCGGCGCGTACTGGCGAACGTGGAATAAGCCCGTGTATAAGTACTTTAGGAGACACGTTTACTCCCCTCTGATGAGTAGGGGCTGGTCGCCCAAGATGGCCAGTATGATGGTGTTCTTCCTCTCTGCTGTCTTCCACGAGATTCTCGTGGGTATTCCTACACATAACATAATTGGTAGGTGGTTTCTTTCCTCCGTCTTGAATGTCCAGTCCTTTGCGCCGTATTTTAGTGCTAAACCAGCCATCTTTTCAGGCGTTGCCTTCCTGGGAATGTTCCTACAACTACCACTCATCGCTTTAACCACTCCCCTCGGCAAGTCCAAGACGGCAACGAGCAAGTTGATCGGTAACTCGATTTTCTGGATCTCTTTTACTATCTTTGGTCAGCCCTTTGCGGCACTTATGTACTTTTACGCCTGGCAGGTGAGTTCTAGTTTCTTTTTCCCTCGTTCCCGACATCGAACTCGGATGCAATTTTCTGACCTGAGTAACTCTTTAGGCGAAGTATGGATCTGTAAGCAGACAGGCGATTCCAGCTAGTTCGTCATAGATTTCTTTAGGAGTTTTGGAAATTCCGACCTTTTAATGATTTACTTCGAGAGAAGAGGGGGTCTTGATGGGGATGGATTTATTTTTGTTTAGCTCACTGCCACTTTTCGTATCGTCTATCCTCGGAGACAGTGTTTCCTTCTGTCAAGTCGCCAATATTAACAAGACCACTGGAACGTTTAGTATCATAATCCTAGTGTTCTATGTTTCGATGTATTTTCCCGCTATGTCCGGCAATGCGGTGTTGCTCATACTCACAAACGTACATAGTGATGTCTTCTTCACCACATCAAATCTGAGTGGTTTATCCTGATCTATCACTTCTGGAAACAGAGTCGTATTACCATCAAAGCACACAACCGAGAACCCGATGTCCCCTTATAACCCAAGCTCCCGACCTTCCCTCACGCAATAAACGGAATCCAAACTTTCGTCCTCGTCCGATACGCCTCATACTCTTCTCCAAAGAACCTGCTAAGAGATGATTCCTCACTCGGAATCCTCCCGGCAAAGAACTTCCACATAACGAAAGAATACCCCAAGAAACAAATGACATTCCCAAGGACGAGCTGGGTCCCCACAGCCCACCAAAAGAAACCAAAGTACGAAGGGTGGCGGAAGATAGAATACACGCCGGTGGTAATGAGGGAGTGCGAGGCCTTCTTGCTATGCTGGACGATGTGATTGAAGCTCTCTCCGCACTGAATCATGGCGGCCGAGCGGACGACTTGGCCAATGGTGACGAGAACGAGACCTAGGACGAGGAAGACTCGGCCCAAGTTGAAAGGTGCCCAGGATTGGTTGGGGAAGAGGAGGTTGGTGAGCAGGCATTCGACGGAGGCGCTAACGTGGGCGATGAAGTAGGCGGGCCAGTTGGCGGTTAGGAGGAAGGAAGATATTTCGGCGGACGGAGTGTTGTAAGCCGCCGTGGTCCAAAACTCCAGGAAGTGGAAGGTGGAGAGAGCGCCAAAGAAGAATGGTAGGCGCCAAAGGGGACTCTCGGTAAAGAATAGTATGGCGATGCCGGCGACGACGGAGGCGGATAGGGTGCCGCCTAGGCAGAAGGCGCGGAGGGCTATGCCGGAGAGAGACTTGGGCCCGCCACGGTAATACTGCCTATCCGGTCGTGGGGGTTCAAAGGTGGCGGCGGAGCTTGAAGAGGTGGGACTGTCAGCTTCTGGTTTGTCCGGAAAGAAGGGAATGAGCTCGGCGGGTTCATCCAGCCAAACTAGGCCTCTGCGACCTCGGGCACGAGGAATCATGGTGGCAACGGTAGTCTGTGAGCTGGCGGTACGATGCTCCAGGGGGGAATCGATAATTGAGTTGGGGGGGATGGTGGAGTATGAAAGACAAGAAGCTGGGGGCGAGACACACAAGACTCCTCAAGAACCGGGCTGGAAGGGAGGAAATATGTGGATGCGCCTTGGGGAACGAGTTCGGGGACAGGCTAGATATAAAGAACGTGAATGCCTTACCTCCATTGCGGGCTCCAAACTCGGGAGTGTTCCATGGTTTGCCTACCAAAGGCCAAATAATGTAGAGACACAATCTATTCGCTGAAGGTGGGCTGTATGTAGCTAGTATCTAGACTAGTCGAAAGGAAAGCGATCAAGTGGTGATGGGAGAAATTCCATAAGTTGGGACCCCTTTCACCCTTATTCACCCCCGGTCCATAGCAATGAACTTAACTTCTTTGATCCTAGGGGAGGGGATGGTGACGCAGGGAGAGTAAGATCAAATGCAATAATGTGATTGTTTGCTTGCGATTGTTCTGGCTAAGGCACGTCGTCTGCAATGCGCCGGGAAGCACGGAGTCTCTCTCAGGACCCTAGGGCCTTTCAAGTCAAGAGGATAATGCAGGTAGTTTCTCGGGACGGATCAAATGTAACTAAATCGCTTCGCGTCGCCGAGATCACCGTCTGCAAGCGAGTCGACTTGATGGATTCGATGCGGCAGGGAGGGATGTTGAGTTTGAGTTGCAGCACGTCGTCTCTGGACAAGGAAAGGGCACGAGACGGCGCAGGAGTTAAGCGTTACTCTATTTTAACCCCGAGGCAACAATTTTTCAATTTCAATCACTGTGCAACATCGGTGAGCCAACACAGCAGCCAGTGAGTTGAAGGGCAGAATCAATTGGACAGTGGGACTTTCATGACCAACTACAGTGGGGTTACACTCTAAATCCACGAGCGAGGGCCTGAATGCGTCACCAGCACAGCCTTCAATGTTGTCTCAAGTAAGTTAAAACACGACTCTACCAGCGCATCAATGCCATAGACATTGCCCTTGCGCAGGGTTGATCCTGTGCTTGTAGAAATCGTCGACCCATTATGTAGAGTCGGAGGTTGGTAATTATCTTTTCGACGAGGAAGAGGTGAACCTGCCTGAAGGCTTCCAAAAAAAAAAAAGAGACCAAGGGAAAGCCCTTGGCTCTGGGTGGTTGATCGCATCGCATGTCCTCGCATCTAGCCTGCCTTGTTCTTTTTTTTTTCGATTTTTTTTCGATTTTTCTAGGTATTTTTCATGTGTTTTCCATCTTATTCTACGCTTCTGGTCGTGACGACCACAAATCATACCGCCGAGATGTCATCCCATCGGTGCTAGACATCAGCCAAGGGCGGGTTCCTTTCAATATACTCTGCCCGCCAAAATTGAGGCCATGCCAGTGGGGGCATTCCGGACGAGTTCTTATTATAGCCAGGTTCTCGAAGGCGTCGCGTCATCCGGACAGAGCCGCCCTATTACAGCCCGCTAATCCGTGGCGCGGCACATGCAGCATTCCACGGGGAGGTAGCAGCCTGCAGGTAAATCGCCGAGACGGCAGGGTCCCTGGAATGGCGGAGGGCATCTCTTGCCATCTACTGGCCCGTTACTTTTGCTTCGTAACTTGTAACCCGGTCATGACCGAATGATGCAGGGCACGGGTTGGGGTTGGCTTGTTGGGAGGTTGGTCGCTGATGGAGGATACGACATGTGAGATGGTGATTTCGATCTGTATAAAAGGAGAAGGGAAGCGCCTGTCTCGTGGCTTCCGTATATATTTTGGCTTTGCCTTCCTCGTGCCTGTGTACAATCAAATCAATCCACGATAGACTCGACTTCGCAACTCTATAAAATCAGCATTACTTCCTCATCCATAGTTCCCCAGCCGACCGTTCATCAAAACCAAGAAAACCCTCAAACCATCAAAACCTCATCTTAGAACCAAAACAGAGAAGATGTACCTCTCACAGTATCTCGCACCTCTCTTCCTCCTCCTCTCCACCCCAGCAACCGCCTCCGTCATCCCCAAAGCCGCCCTCTACACCTGCAACATCTCCCCAACCCACCCAGCCTCCCGCCTCGGCGCCTCCAAATGCGTCCAAGTCCTCCAAGAGGAAGCCAACGAAGCCGGCGGTCCCACGGGCGGCAATTTCACCGTGCGGGTCGGCGGTGAACCGGCTCGCGTATCGGAGTACACTTGGACGACGGAACAAGGCGAAGAGTTGCAGAGTTTCGTCGAGATTGAATATCTGGGCAATACTGGCGATGAAGATGGAGTGGTGGAGACGCAGGAAGGGGAGCAGGAGCTCGTCGAGGTGCCGAGGAGGGAGGTTGCTGGTATGCTGATGGGGTTGATCCAGGGGTGTAGTAATCGGAGCTGTATTGAGTTGGATTGTCCTGTGAGCGGGTCCGTGAGGATTCTTGATGGGACTGTTGAGGTGCGACTCTTGGGTGCTTGAGGATGGATGGTTTCATGAATGGACGACGGTAGGGATAGAATGGGCGGCGTTATCATTAGGGTTGGAGGACTTCGGGCGTTTGTTTGCATCTCAGTTTAGCCCCATAGACACTGCTGTGCGGTCAGGGACCGTTTACTAAATAGCATATATTGTAGTCTAGTATATCCGTTTATACAACATGCCTCTTTCATCTTACAACTAGAAACCAACTCTTGGGGTTTATAGCGCCGCTGCAGCATCCTTCTTCTTCTAAAGCCTAGCTTGGTCTGTACCCTCGCCCTGCTTCTCTTCTGCACCGAGAGCGCCACTCATGACGAACTGCTGAGCGGCAGGCGGCCCAGTTTTGAGCACCAGATCCCTTCCGCCCCGTGCATACCACCACGAAACGGCCAAGGACGACCTGCCCACATCTAGCTCCCCACTCTCCAACACCTCCCAGAACCGGTTCCTCACGGGTAACCGGAGCTCGGGGTCAGCGACCTGCGCCACGGTTTCAGCAGTCAAGGTAAGCCAGTCATCAACAAGCGGCAGAGGGAGGAACGGCAGAGCATCCACGAGCGCAAGGATGAGCGTCGTCTGCTCCGACAATGGACCCGACTCCGGCTTGGCATCAATGGCCGGCGGGAGAGGCGAGCCGGACCCGTTGGCGGCCCTGAAGCGCAGCATCTCTAAGAGCACCTCGGCGAGCTCGGGGTTCGTGGCCGATACGGGGAAGGGCGGGGAGACGATCTGGATGACGGTCTTGAAGGCGACGCGGAACTGGCGAGGGGAGATGTGGGCGGGGAAGGAGGTGAAGAGTCGGTCGACGTAGAAGGGGACGAGGTTCGTTGCTAGGGAGCTATTTTGCGGGCAGCAGAGGACGGCAAGGATCGCGCTGTGGGCGGATTCGAAGAGTTCCCTCGTTAGGAAAGAAGTGGGGACTTGAGAGAGATAGGCCATTGCGGGCTGGACTATTAGAAGCTCGCAGGTGTCTGCGGGAATACCGAGGGGAAGATGCTCCGCTAATCCGAGATAGAACAGGTCGAGGGTCTTATGAACAGCATGGGCGGGGATGGCACCGGAAGCGTCAGGTCGTATTTCTCCGAGGAGTGCGATGGTCGCGGGTGGATATCGCGAGAGAATGTCAATAGCTGTAAGATTGGTGAAGGTGTAAGCTTGAAATGCCCCAGCACTGTCTCTCGAGGAAATAAAGTACAGGTTTCTAAGTATATGCAGGGTCTTCGTGGCCACCGATGGAGCAGTCTGGTCGTGTCGCAGCCGCGGATCGAGAAGAGACCTCGCCATCAGTGGCTGCAGCGCTGCGGTAACGGAGAATAGTATTTTCTTCAACAGGTCCCAAAGCGCAGGCCAAGTCACTTGTATGGTCTCGTCGCTAAGGTGGTGGCCCTCAGTCTTCACCTCAATCGCGGAAAGCTGGCAAGGCTGCCACCTCTCGAGAATTCCGCGGGAGAAGTCCAGTAGGGCATCCTGAGCTTGCAGAACGACGGCAGAATCCCCCGCGTGTTGCATGGCGTGCATTATAAGCTTCGCGGTGGCACCCATGCTCGTCACTACTGGTCGCGCCATGAGTTGCTGCAGGTGTTGGAAGGACGCCGAGGTCGAGGGCCAGTGGATAATTTGTCCCTGTTTCGAGAGACCGCTGTTGATGGCAGATAGGAATTCGCCCTCCTGGAAACCTTCTGCACCAGTCAAGGTCCACACGGCGTTCGGAAGAAGGGTGTTGGAATTTATCGCATAGAGATGAATTTCGGAGAGTAGCGGCAACGCGAAGCCGAGCGCAATGGATATCGATGCGGCGGCAACAGGCCCATCCTGCATTGGCCTTTCGAGGGCTAAGTTGGCTGCCTTAACGATAGCTTCCTCGAGGGTGTTTCTCAGTCGCCTCGATAGGGTGTGCGGCGCGTCCTCCGCGGGCGCTGCCATGCCCATGAGTATTCCGGCGAGCACCAAGAGGTGCTGCCACCGGTTCGACCGGTCATCGGCGCCTCTGACAACAGCGGTTGCCCATGCGTCGCAGTCTAGTCTCGTCGGCACTCTTCCTCCCGGGAGCGGAGTCTGGTTTTCGCCCCGTCGTGTGCGGAGGGCGGCGGTGTGATAGATGGAGATGATTCGGTAGCTCGTCTGGATGCCGTCGCCTCGGTGCCAGATTGCCGGCGCGGTGAGCAGTTGCGATGTGAGAACGGCGAGATTGAGAGGGTTCGAGAGGGACGTCAGGAGGGTGACGGTGGTGCCAACGATCTGGTCCGTCTTGTGTCCATCGTGGACGCTCTGGTAGAGCTCGAGGACGGTGTTGAGAAGGTGATCGGCTGGCATCTTGCCTTGGCGGCCGTGACAATATTGATAAGAAGCAAACAGAGAAACCGACTCCGGATGCGCCTTACTCTAGAATCATTATCAGTCGGAGTTGGAAGGTCGAACTCTTTGTTTCGGGAATTGGCTCAAGGATGTCGCTCGTCGTCGGTCGCTGAATCATGGGATCGTGTGTCATCTATCAATCCAGAAATTACCGAGGCACGTCGACGGGTTGAAGCTTCGGCGCAAGTTCATGTGCGCCAGGGAGCCAGGCCAGTAAACGGAATTAATCACCGCACTGTAACACGTCAGGCTGTGGGGGAGGTTGAGCTGACGAGCTACACCAACCACCTAAAATTGCTGCACTTCAGTTTAACATTAGGAGCAAATGCTTGAATCCGCCAACCTCAACACGAGAAAACCCAAGCCTCGACGCTTCTCGTCCCACCTACCAAAGAGCCATTTGTGTACCATTCCCGCCGGGCAATAGCATAATGCGACGCGAGCGACCACAATTCTTGCGGTAGGGAAGGGGTTGATTTCCGCCCCTTTCCAGAACTCGTCCCGTCGAATAATAATTTGAGACAACCGGCGACTCTGACTGCAACGACGACCCCGATCTCCAAAATGATCCATCACCAGCCGCCGCCCGGCTACACGACCCCTCCCTTCCCTAGCCTAACATGGGAGATCCTCGACCCTACGGAGAGAAAGGATCGGTCCTTGTTTTATATAAGCGACATATGGAGGTTCACGCTGCTATGGACGCTCATCATTTATGCCATCTTCCACCTCACCTCTGCCAGCATCGCTGTCGTGATGCACGGGCATAAGAGGTCGACGTGGAAGTATCTCTGGATCGTCCCCGTCGCCTACTTGTTCGTGGCAGGAGCCCAAGGTCTTGTTGCCGGAAGCGTGGTCGGGTTGATGTAAGAAGAATGAAGGAGCGGTGAAATAGAACGTACTGACGATTGAGACGCTTAGGCTCGGTGCGGTTTACAATGCAGGCTACTTCTCAATGTCCCCGTGGATCCCCTTCGCCTGGGGCTGGATCAACGTCCTTGTCCTAGTCATATCGTCGTTTTCAATTCAAGGCGGTCTATGAAATCTATTCGGTCACAACAGTACCCCCCTCATCAGGAGGAGGCGCAGATACATCAACTCTCTTAATAATTCTCGCAGGGTTTCCGGCCACGCAAGTATACTCGGGCACATCCTTCGTCACAACACTCCCGGCTCCAACAGTTGATCCCCGACCGATAGTTATCCCTGCCAGAATCGTCACGTTGCCACCGAGCCAGCAATCTGGGCCGATAACTATAGGCTTCCCCGATTCGGGTCCAGAAGTCCCATTGCGAAGGGTTGGGTCTAGAGGGTGCGTGGCGCTGAAGAAGGAGCAATTGGGACCGATGAGCGTGCGGTCACCGACCGTGATTAAGCACGTGTCCAGCCATGTGCTGCCAAAGTTGACGTATACATTCTTACCGAGCCTATACGACGGTTAAATATTTGCCGGGAGAGGGATTTCGGGGAGAAGAGGTGGCAGCGGAGCAAGTGGATCACCATTACTTTACGTTAAAGCCATAGTCCATCCTGACAGGAGCCTCGACCCAAGGGAAATCCTTCAGTAACTTGTCATCCTCGGCCGGGGTATCATGCGGCGGGGGCAAAGGAGGGGGCAACACTGTGTCTTCTTGCACGATACTGATGCGAACAGTGTCTGTTAGTGAGAGCCGTTTTTCTACAGAAGTGCAGGAAATACCATTGCGGCTGGCAGAAAGGGCGACAAGAGGACCCTTACTCTTTCCACAACTCGAGGTGATGGCGCCTGGACACGTTTCCACCCGCAGCGTTATATCTAGCGCAGGCTGCCCCGCATCGTCGCCTGTCTGCAGTGAGGTCGGGTGCGAAAGCGTAATAGAGTTCGCCGGCATGCATGCGCCGGCGGTTCTCCGCAGCGAATTCACTTGAGTCCTGCATGACCGATCTGTTCCGGATGAAGATAACGTCGCTTTCTTTCCGTTGGAAGGCGGAAGTGGGGTTTACCAGCGTCTCTCGAACGGGCAGTTATGGTAAATACAATTGTAGTGTCGTTAAATCCGAAATGCAGCGTTTAGCTTTAGTCATCGAGCAACACAATACGGCGCTATTTTCCCCTTCTTGTGCTCTCTCTCAAGAGTGAAGCCGAGGCTTCGTTGGGATGAAACAATGAGTGCATTAGCAAGAGCAGCGGGGTATATCTTACATAGTCCCAAGATTGAATCTCTTGACCTGAGCCCAGCTGTCGGGCTCCGGGCCGAGATGGAACAACACCGGGCGAGCCCGTCTAAGTTGACACAGAGGAGGCACATGTTCGCAGGTGGCAGTAGCATCGAAGGGAACTCGAATTTCACCTTCGCCCGCGCGTTAGAGTCTAAGAAATGCTCGATTTTAGATCAGACATCGCTGTAGCAATTAATATATTGGACTTACATTTTGCAGATAGTTATATTTCTTGTTATTCTTGGATCCTCTGTTTCGTATTTTGACAGCTGGATTTTAAAATTGGACATGTAACCTAACCGAGTCGATGGCCTGTGCCTATACGAAGTGTGTTTGACTGATTTCCCACTTCCTCGAGTAACCCCCAGACCACACACAGCTTCCAGCCAACCCACCCCTCTGCCTCTCCCTTTTTCTTTTTCTTTTTCTTTTTTCTTCCCCCTTATAAGCAAGATGCGCCGCCTCCGCGACTTCGTACATAGACACAAGACCCGTAAAGAAGATGCCGAAGCATCGTCAGAGCCACCACCTCTCCCCTCTCTCCCCTACCCTCCTGGCGTCCATCCAGCGGCGCGGGATATCTCCCCACAAGACCAGTCTCTGTTCTTCTGTCTGCCCACAGAGCTCCGTATGAAGATTCTCCGCACAGCTTTCGGCGACCGCACGATTCATATAGATTTCCGCTTCCGACCTCCGTTACATACATACGAGACAAGTGGAGGTCATGAGCCCGTCCACGGAGGATACCCACCGCTTGTAGAGTATTTCCCATCGCCTAGGAAGTGGAAGCCGAAGTCGCGTGGGGCTCCTGCTTGGAGGTGGTGGAGCTGTGTCTGCCACAGCAGCATGCCTCATGATTATAAAGATTGGCGCTACTACTACCAATTCCCTGTGTGGTATGATTTATGTTTAGAAGGATCCTCCAGGAGCTGCTGCTGGTATTGGCCGTCGACGGGCCCGGAGAAGTGCCAAGTAGGAATTATGGGTTATTTGTTATCATGCAAGCGAGGGTAAGAAACCCCCCTGAAAGCCTGCCTCGGATACATGAACTTATACCTACCTCTATATATATTAGCTATAAGGATGCCTGGGATATTATCTGCTTGGCAAATACAATATTTATAAGAGACGATCCCCTAGTCCGTGGCCTCCTTCGGCAGTATGTCGTGCCAGATGCCCCAATCCTAACCGGCCACGATATACATCGCATTACATCTCTAATAGCGCGTTGCGACATCACACTCTTTGGTTCCTTCGACAATGAAGTCGACCAACGATCGCGATTCGCCGAGTATCTTGACCTGATACCGCGTGCCTTCCCCAAGCTCGCTCATCTGCAATTGGACCTCGGGCCAGACACGTATAATAGAATAGCTGCCCCTGAGAAGAGACTCAACGAGATCGAGGACGTCATTCTTAAGCCGCTACTAGAGATGAGTGGCAAGATTAAGGGACTACGAGACTTCGCCGCTCTACTACCGCTGTGCCTCTTTGATCTTGCTTTCGACAAGGCCTGTAAGGAAAGCCTGCTAGTCGCCCGGAGTAAGAACCGCTTGATTGAAAAAGTCTGGTATCCGTTTACATGCGAACAACCTGGAAAAGGATATTGGATCGCGGAGGGGCACCCAAGTGATTATAGCTGGAGACCCAATGGCACCAAGTTTCGAGTTATGGAAAGTGCACATGCAGGCGGCTTCTGATTTCCTTATTTTAAGAGGCGAATTGGAACTTGCGGAATACTGGAACTTAATATGTTCAAAGGCCGCGAGGGTGGCGAGTTGGAAGGGCTCCGCCTACTCCACGTCACCCAAGGCTGACTTTTATGACACGCTCCTTTATGAGTCCCCAGTCGCCGCCCGAGTGTCCCGGAGACAGTTCTGTCGCGCCGACCTTTGCCCTGGGTGTCTGCTGTCGCCTACCCTCCAGGCGCAATAACTGGAGTTTCAAGAGGACGTATTACATCGACACACCGACCGGGAAGTATCTCTGCTTGTCCAGTATTATTAATTTTTTTCTCTCTTTTTCAAGATTTTTTAAAGGAAAAGAGAACAAAAGACAAATCGCATGCCGTCTGAAATCATACACTCTATTATTTTTTCTAGAACCATCTCGTAATATGACAATGAGTGAAGTCGGTATCTCTTACAAGTCCCCACCAAGTTTTCGGGCAAATAGAATGGAGTCCTTTGCCAGCATTATTTCGACTTGATGCCTCCGGGCTTCGCAGCCTGGTCCTTAAGCCCACCAATCTGCGTATCCACAACATGGAACTGCGACTCCAGCGACTTCCTAAACAAGTCCTTCCCAATGACCAGGTCCTCATCCTTCATCCTCTCCAGATCCCACAGCGTCGCTCTCATCCAGCTCACCACAGCCGCGACGTTCCTATAATCGACGTCCTCCTTCGCCTTATACAAGTTCCTCCACACCGCCGACGCTAACACGGCATCACCCCTGGCGATACCCTCATCGTACGAGGCAAGGAGACCGCGCCACTGCACGAAGAGGTCCTTGAGGAAGCGCTGGCGCTGGCTCTTGGCGGTGAGACCGTGGTTAATGTCCATCATGCGCTCGCAATCGAAGAAGAAGTGGTTGAGCAGCTGGTGGTACCAGGATTGGTAGGCTTCGGGTTCGAGGCAACGGGCGCGGGCGACGAGGACGTACATTCGGAGCATGGTGACCTGGGACCATGTGCTAAAGGTGGGCGGTAGGCCGAGGACTAGAATGAAGAATGTTAGGATCCGCCGCTAAAAACGGACGGAGTGGTGGATCCAGTTTGTATACGTACGCTTGTGCCATGTGCCCTCCGACGTGCCCACCTCCTCGCCATCCTCCAGCGTTTCCAACGTCCCATTGTGTCGGTCTACCTCCGAGATGCTGTAGGCCGCAGGCTGGGCGACCTTCTTGTAAACCTGGTGCGTCCCTCCATAGATCGCATACGAGCCGACGAGACCGGTACCGTCAATCTTCCTCGTGGGGATGCTGTCGTCGATTTTATTCGCGCTAGCCTTCGTCTTCGCAGGACCCGCGTGCGTGCTCTCTCTCCGAGTCTGCGTAGCGATTCTCTGAGGGACGGAAGCGACGGTAGGTAATCGAGCGAGTCGCGAATTGGCGGGAAGGAATTGGGTTTGTTGCTGAGCTGCCCGCTGGAGGAGCGTCCTCGCATGGACGCCACACCGTGAACAGGCCATCGTGGGAGGATGTGGGGGATGTCGGTTGGCCTTTCCAACGTTTTCGGCAGCGATTCGCGAGATGAGGTTGAAAGTCGCGACGGGAAACTTTCACATCTGTGGATTTTGCTCCCCAGCGCTGTCCACTCAGGATCCATGCATACAGGGGGAGCGATAAGATGGGGCAAATGCAGTGTACTCCGTGCGAAAAGTTCATATTTCACACAGGCTTATGTGATCAGAATTTCTCCTGATTTCCTGCAGCGTGCTTTCTTCTTCCAGGTATTCAGTTGGGTTTGGTACCTGCACTCTTATATAAATTATGCTTGGGATTTGTACCCTGCTCCTCCAGCATCCCAATTCCCAGGGCAAAATGTTCTTATATAATTAAACTCTGCATTCGTGGGTTCATTGCCTTGGCCTCCTTTGGTATCTTCCTTGAAGCTGTGATTTCGAAACTTCGCAATGGACAGTAAATCTAAGTTGTAAGATGGGAACGCTTATAAAATTCCTTGGCTAGACCTGTCAGCAATGTACCAAACATGCCCAGAGATTGATGACTAAGTGCAGCTAACAAACTGGATCAATTTTGATGTTGACACGACCGTTCTCAGTTTCTTGCATCTGAAGATTCTGGTCGACTTCATAAGCACCAACAACGTTGCCCACATTCCGAACACAAAATTTCTTACATAAGCTCTGCATTCGCGGTGCCTTCAAATTGCCTCCATTTGATCGCTTTCTCACGCTTAATTCAACGACTCCACAAACGCAGGAAGCAGAGGAGGAAGCATAGATTTCGTACCATGCCAGGTCGTAAGGTAGGCCTGTCGTCTGAAACCCACGCGGTTTGCCGCCCAGCTCTAAATACGTTGCCGGTTGCCGTACTTGCTATGTCTGGCCAATTTCTCGACAAATTAGACACGCCGTCACGGTTTTCGCCCAACTCGTGTCTCCGTGTCGTATCGCCATATCCTTTTCGCCCCCCGGAAAAGCTGATTCAGGCGCTGCACCGACTATGTAGACGGCATCTCAACGCCGGTGCTGATCAAAGCCTTCCCGATCCAGCCTTCGCAAGGAGAGGGAATTTGTATAAACAGAATGCATTAGTCTGTGTAATTGTACAGTCGAGCATTAACAGCATTGTCGTCAACGCCTCGATGGTGTCGATGGTGGGAAGGAAGCCATCTCACCGTGCTACGTGACACGCGACCTGCGCCTTGGCCGGTGCACACCAGGCTCTGATGCAGGCATCCAGGCCGGCCAGGGACCGGCCTCAAGAACGCAATCTCTAGAGTATGCTACCGGCGGGATTAGTTTGTCTGCCATCCTGGGGACCGGATATCTCTGTGTGGAGAGCATCTGACGCAAAGGCCGTATCGTTGGGCGAAATTTGAGTATCCTCGAATGCCCATTAACCTCGCTGCCTCGCCAATGATCGAAGGAAGTTCCGACATATGCTGAATAGTCTTTCGGAACGCTCTAAGTGTTTTCTGAACTTCTTGCGTACCAGAAACATGTGGTCAAATTGTAGCCGTAATGGTCTGGGGAGCAATCGCGTGGCGGAGGACGATTTCGGTAGGAAATCTCGTGCAGAGACCCTCTTGTCGGGGAAATGGTATTCCTGTTATGCCCTCCAAGGCGGGGCTCTTCCCCGCCGATTGATCCCCGCAGATGGCCAGCTGAGGCAAGGAAACCAATTCCCCGACCCCATTTGCTCTGATCGTCTCAATTAGGTTCAAGAGGTGGCTCGGTCTGTGGGAGCGAAGATGGCTAAAACCGGCATCTGAGGGTTTAGGTTGGCTCTTCACGGACGGAGTCATGGCTTGACACAGAAGATACAGGGAAACCGGCAGGATGAATAAGGGGGGGTTATGATAAGGCTCTGATGGGTGAACGATATAGGCCTTTCGGGGAGTATGCGAATAAACTGCTTTAATACTTTCCGATGCATCGACGGTAGCTTTGAAATCTTGAAATCGATATAAGCATTGACGGCCAGAAGCACTTGCTCTCCACGAGTCCCGCTGCGGCTGGCGGCGGGTGAACCTGCGCGTGATGGACCTCTGCAGGCTCGAGAGTGCCCTCGCCAGCTCCGATCCGAGGAACCGCTCCTCGGGCTTCCAGCCGGCCCCCGGCCCCCCGGTCAGGTGGCCCTTGGCCTCCGGCTCCTGCAGCCCCACTTCATACGGAGACTTCTATCAAGTGAGAACAGCTGCAGGCAGCTGTTCTCTCAGCGTTTCTGACACTTTTTCACAGATGTCAAACCCCACCCGTTTCCCTACGGGCACCTGGAACCCTCACTCTCTCTTCAACCAGCGGCATGTCATCTCTCAGCTTCCATAAGCTCCTCACCAACGCTCGCAAGTTGGTGCCCTTTCTCCCGCCGAAGCCCATCTCACCTCATACGGCCAAAGAGCAGGATGCGCTACTTCTTTCTCGCCTTCCCCGCGAACTGCGTCAGATGATCTGGGAGACATGCTTCTGTGGGCATGCGGTTCACGTCTCTACTGAGGGCGGGAAGCTTTGCGCTAGAGAGTGCTTGAAATGGGATGCAGACGATGCCTCACCAGGCCCTCATTTTGATATATGCGGTCGGCAAAATGTCCGATGCGACCATATATCCCTACTACTAACCTGCAACAAGATGTATATCTCCTATCTTATCTCTTCGCGTCCCTCTACTAACTATCTTATCAGCTACTTCGAATGTCTGTACACTCTCTATCGAGAGACCTTTTTTCGACTTCTCGCATAATAAGCATGCCCTCATGATCATACCGGAACGCCTTCCGGCGACCTCTGTCTCCCTCATTTCCAAGGTTAACCTTAAGTGGGACCACTATCAACCCGTATGGCTCACGAAGAAAAAGCTTGGCAAGAGAGAGATCCTCTGGGTGGGAGTTTGGAAGGCGCTGGCAGCCATGGAAGGACTCGAGTGGCTGAGAGTCGAGTTGAGGCTTTGTCAGCCGTTGGACGCCTCGATATGGACAGACCTAGAGTGGACTTTGTGGGAGGGGATTAAGAAGGTGACGAGTCCTTCGCATTTCGAGCTTATTCTTCCTTTCCCTGCCGCTGCCTCAACTCGGGAGGAGACGCTTCCATGTACTATTATCCGCCAAGTAGTAGACGTCAGTCATCTAGGACTGGGCTAGGGTCTGTTGGGAGGGTGATTAGGGTTGGAAGGAGGCTTGCAGGACAGGACAGAGCGTAGCCACGGAGGAGGGTCGAAGACAGGAACACAATAGGGATTGACACATTTTGAAGGTCATAATTTTAAAGATCATATTACTATATCATTCCGTATGACCAAGTTTTCCTAAAGCGTCTAGAATCGAGATTCCTAACGGGATTCTGGGAATAGATACTGAAGATCATCAATACTTGAGAAGGTTATCTCCACTAACCGATCAACCTCCTGAACTGGATTGAGTTCTCAAAAATGACTTCAAAACAGCGGTCGTCCCTTCAGGCACGAGGGATTGAACTGCAAGACCTGTCTCCTCACAGCGAGAGGCTCCAGGAACGGCTCGGGCTCACTGTTCTCGTCCGGGATCTCAGCACCACTCTTCGTCACTGCTTCGCCTTCATTGCCTTCGCCAGCACCGCCGGCGCCCCCAGGGTCTTTGGCAAATGTACCATCCTCACGAACCATGCCACCGTCCCTTATCAGTGCAGAGATGGAAGCATAGAGAACGAGACTATCTGAGAGGGGATGTCAAAATTTTATAAGAGGTGAGTACAAGCCCGACAGATAACTTACCAGCGTTTGTGTGCGGCGATGTCTCCCCATTTACTCGTTCTCCTGTAAAATTGCAGATTGCTTTCATCGAGGACCAGTAGGCTGCTACCATAGCCAATCCAGCATCAGCCATGTATAGGCAGGTAGCTCTACTTTTCAGCGCCGCCCTGTTGGGCTTGGCACATGCCCAACACCCTCCCATTACAGCGCCCCCCGGGCCACAGTTGACAACTGTCCCCGGGAGGATTGCCAAGCGTCAGGATAACGTAAAGAAGACTATTGAGATTCATCAGAACTATGGGGCCCCTATTGGCGTGGACACGCAATACCTCACTATGGACGGCAGCAGCACCAAGGTATGCTATTCCGGAAGTTCTATGATCTCGAACCCCTGCGATGCCTTTGCTGTACAAGACTAACTAGAAGATTAACAGTGGATCGGTGTTGACACGGCGTTCCTATCGGAAGAGACCCGTACCAGTACCATTGACAACGTTGAGACTACGACTGTCGTCAAGCCACAGCTGGCTGTCGTCACTGCAACAGTGGCCTCGGAAGGAGTCGAAGTCGGTGATGTCACGGTCCTCATGTCCGATGCGGTCCAAGACGAACTGGATGCCCTAATTAAAGATGCCGCTGCGTCTTGCGGCGCTGGGGCCAAGCTAAGGAAGCGCGATGGTGAGTTTTGACTTTCCCACATCGTTTACCCCCAAAGGAAAAAAAGAAAAGAGAAAGGTTCTGACCCTGCTCTTTTTGCACCCTCTCAGCCATGAGCTGCATGATCAATGCCATACAAGGAGCTGCCCAAAACGATGAAACTCTCGGCCTCGCCAACCCGGCAGAATGGGACGGCTTCGCCCTCGAGATCGCACAAAACGCACCCGAGATCCTGGGCGCCGCCTTCCAGGTCCTCAAGACGCAGGCGCAGAAGAATAAATTCGCGGTCATGATGGCTGCCGCGGCCACAGCTGGGGCTCTGGTGGCGACTGAACCCATTACCGAGGCCGCTCACAAGTTCGTCTTTGACGATGGCCTGTTTGGGTATCCGGCGGGAAATTCGGATGGCGGGAATGATGACGATGATCCATCGCCCACGGAGCAATCGACAGCCTCATCGTCAACTTCGTCGTGTGATCCGTCAGCTACAGTTGACGAGAACTCGGTATGTATTCTTCTCCACTGTAGCGACTTTCTCTAGCGTGACCCCTCGCTGATACTCTTGAAGCCAGCCTGCGATGACCCGGACTGCAAGGGGGAAGAGAAAATCTGCCAGGCAGAGGTAAGTTCAATCTTTTTCATTCAACTCCAACCTATCTTTCTTATAACTGACATTCCATACGCAGGGTGAGAAGAAGAACTGCCCTTGCACCAACTGGACCAAAAAGATGGTCGAAGGTCTCTTTGATAGAGCCTGGGCCGACGAGCAACAGAAGATCCTCCAGGAGCTCGAGGCCGGGCTGCCGGACGTTATCCCTCCCCAATGTTTCCGCAACGACCACGGCAACGGCTTCGACGGCCAGCCAAGGGCCGAGCCATCCGCCTTCTGCCATTGCTCGAGTGCTGGGAGTGAAGGTGGGATGATTCAGGGTAACTTCCCCACCATGTCGGGAGAGGGCGACAACGCATGCACATACTCCACGATGCCGACCGAAACGATCAGCATCACTATGAGGCCGACGGAGACTGCAGTCACTTCCTGCAGAATGGAGTCAAGGTAAGCAACGCGCAAATCTATACCGGACCCCAGCCACCCCGTTTGAAGACAGGAAATGGACCCCTTGAATTAACTTAGCAAACCCCTTACTATAGCTATGGTTTGGATCCATATTGCACATGTAACGATGACGCGATGCATGGCGAGATTGTAACGACATACCTCGGCAAGGAAACAACTGTCTGTCCTGACGCGACCGCCACCATGACCGGGATCAACCCCGGCATGCCCACCGAGGAACCGTCTTGCTATCCTACCCACGGGGCCCCTCACGACAATCCGGACCTGGATGAGCTCATCAAGCTTTGTGGAGCGGGCATGCCAGAGTTTGCTGCTGTCTGCCGAACAGACGCGAGCAGTGACCAGGGTATCACAGTCCGTTGTCCCGGCGGGGGTGGGTCGCAGAGGCTTCCCATTGACAACAACTACTACCGCGCCTGGTTCGAAAAGGCGGACGACGCGCCCGAAGATTGCAACTATCTTTTCAATCAGGGCGGTTCCGATAATGATGATGAGGTGGGCGTTCGGGTTGATGCCCTCTGCATTCCAGTGTTCGAGGCTACTAGCCATTAATTCAGCCGGGGCAAACCCCAGCCTTAAACACTATCTTTAGAGCAGGCCCCAAGGAAGGTCCCATACAGCTACAAAGCAGCTATACAGGCTCACCATTCAGGTACTTTCAATCTATACTTAGAGTAGACCTAATTAAATAGTCACAGCATCATAAAGAAACAGTCAAATACATTAAAATACATACATACATATATAAAACAGGTTATAATAAAAGTATATATAAATACACTTATATATAAAAGAGTCATTCTATATCAAACAAAGTAAAAGCACAGGCCCACTACAGGCCTACATACATAAAAGAACAGCCTATTCCTTATATAAAACAAAAAAATTATAGATAATATTATAAAAAAAGCCAAGCTAACTAGAAACAGGAAGCACCTTCCTAAAGTAGCACCATCTAAGAATACTATAATAAAATACCTATAAAAAAGAAACTATATAAATTCCCAATTTAGAAATATAATAAAAACAACACTACTATATTACATTCCCTATTACCCCCAGGTATAGCAGCACAACCTATATTTAGATAGGTACAGGCCTGTACAAAGAAATACTAGTATATCACTAATATATTATATAAACTATAGAGCTATATATTATACTATAACAAACCTACTACCCCCTAACCCCCCTAATAATAATATTATATCTCTTATAGTCCTTAAAATAAGCAATTCTAAACCTCCCTCCTCAATATATAAAAGTAATAGTAATATAGGCAACCCAAAGCTTACAAACCCCCCCACTAGACCTACAAACAACCCCTCTACTAACCCTACAAATATGCCTACTAGCTCTACAAATCCCCTCACTATCTAACACAGCCTAAGTAAAGCTTATATTTAATAAAAAGTCTTAGAAGTAAAAAAATATACTAATACTATTAATATAATAGTACTATAGATTATAAGTACTTATAATAATATAAATATAAGAAGATATAAGCTAATTATAAATAGAATAGTAAAGTAAATATTAAAAATATAAAGATAAGATAGCTATTAAAGAATATTAACTAAGTATAAGCTATTAACTTAGAGGCTATATTAATTAATATTATAGATATAGTACTACTAGCTATATATAATAACTATAATATAGGTAATAGGCTGTTTAAAGCTTATATAATATAGCCTAGAATTACTAGTAAGTTTTATAGTAACTATTATTTTAATTTAAAAGGTATCTATTACTTTTTTTAACTTAATAGTAAAAATAACCTACCTATAATTTAATAGTAGATTATAAAATACTTATAGCTATATAGATAAAACTAAGGGCTATAAATAGAAGGGTAAAAAGAGTACTATAGTTATACCTTAGAAGAAGGCCTATAAGAGCAATACATTATAGACTATAAGCCTAGTACTCTTTCTTTCTATAAGCCTAACTTTATTTATACCTAGTATATAATAGGTAATATAGCTTATAATCCCTCCTATATACTTATTTATTTACCTATAAGCTAATATACTACCCATAACTACACTAGGTATACTATTTATACCTTCTCTTATAAGCACTAGTAATTATAAGAAGTAGTACTTTCTCTATTTTTTATAAGAGATTTAGTAATTAATTAAAAATAGTATAGTTAAGAATAATTAAATATATAATATAGACTATATACTTATAGAACTTGAGTTTATAGCTATAAAGAAGGATATATATTTTTTAAGAGACTTATATTTTTATAAATAATTAGTAAACTAGCTTATATATAAGGTAAGAGGTATTATAGGTATTATTAAGAAAGTAGTTTTAAATTTATAATAACTATAGCTATTATAAATCTATATTTACTATATATATAAAACTATAAAGTAAACAAATAATATTAAATCTATAAAACTATATTTCCTATTATAATAATATATATAATAAGCTAAAAATAGAAAAAAAGAAAAGACCTTACTAAGTAAATTACTTATAAACTATTACTTTATATAATATAGTCTATATCTAATTATAATAAAACCTCTAAATATATAATATTATATATCTTATAAGAATCTATAAGTAAAAGAATAAATAACTACTAAATATCTATAGCTTAGGATATTACTATATAAAACTACCTATAACTAAAGACCTATTCCTATAAGTCTATATTAATAAGCTTAAATAATTACCTTTAAGCTTTATTAATTATTATTATAAAGTATAAGTAGACTAAAAACTAATAATATATAATAATATATAGGAAGTCTTTTTAGCTTAAATCTAGTAAGATCTAAGAGATTAATTAATACTAATTTATAAAAGAATTAGAAAGAATTCTAGCCTTAATAATATTTATCTCTATCTATATAATAACTAACCTTATCCTATTATAAAGCTTATTTAGTAGGTTAAGATTTTATAATAGTATAACTAGGATACTAATCTTAAGCTCTAGCTAACTTAGTAGTAGAGAAGGAAAGTTAAGAGATAATAGAAAATTAGGCTTAAAAGTAAGAGTAGTATCTATAACTACCTTATTCTTCTATATATTAGCCTAATTACTAGACTAGTATATCCTTAGCTTATCTAGAAGCCTTAAGATAAATATATAATTAATCTCTATAATAGTATTATTATAAGTAAATAAAATTAATTAATTAGTAAATATAGTATAATTAAATAGTATAATATAAAGAAAGAAGTTTAGATAAACCTAATAATATAGGTTATTAAGCTTATATATATAGGAGATTATCTATAAGAGGTTAATTATATTATTTATATTAAGCTAGTAAGATAGATCTTATAGCTATTATATAAAGGCCTGGTTATCTATATTAGTATTATGAACCTATATATTATTAGTTAAGTAAAGGATATAAAAACTAGGCTATAAATAAAACTATTAGAGATAGGTATTAATAACTATAGACTAATTACCTTTCTATATTATAGGAAGGATCTATATAAAATTGCTACTAAAAATAACTAGTATATTACTAAATAGATAACTACAGCTAAGAATATCCTATAATATATAGTCTACAGCCTTAAAGTAAAACTTATATTATATTAGTACCTTATCCTAGATAATTAGCTAAGTCTTCTATAGTAGCCTTATAAGCTATATATTCTTATTAATTAAATATATAGACTACTCTATAATATTAATTAAGATCTTAAAATAAGAGTAGGTAGTATAGCTGCTATTGAGGAGTAGAGTAGTAATTCTAGATAAAGTAATATAAAGAATAATATTATTGTAGGACTAGAAATATATATAGAGGTTATAGTATAAGAAAGTCTTACTAGTCCTACTAGGGCTCTATATAAAGAACTATATACTATAGGGATTATACTTAATAGTAGCTATAATCTTATTAAAATATATCTTCTAATTTATATTAAACTAGCTATAAGTATTATTTTAGGCCTCTTATTAATTATTAATATTATAATCTAGCTTAACTATAAGGAGCTAATTAGCTATATAATCTTAACTATAATAATATAATAGAAGCTTAAACTTAGCTAGTAACCTCCTTATACTTATAAGTATATTTCTAAGTAAATAAAGGTTATAATTAAGATATAGTAAGTTAAGATTAGGAGGATATAGTAATTATAATTATTATAGTTATTAAGAAAGATTATTATAAAAAGTATATATAAACTAGTTCTAGATTATAATAGTATCTATAATATTACCTAATATTAATATAATTATAAATAGCTATTATAAAGCCCTACTTATCTACTAAAATAAAGCCTCCTTAAAATATAAAACCTACTACTAATTACTATCTACTAAGCCTATAGCTATATAAGTAGCCTAGAAGTTATTATATTATACCCTATTTATAGTCCTTAGGTTATCAAATAATATAGGACTAGTAATTATAGATAATAATAGCTATAAGTAGAATAGCTCACCTATAGTAGGTAATATATACTAGATATAACTAATATATATACCTTTTTTCTAAGGCTGCTAAATATATTATAGTTTATCCTTCTATATAAACTATATAAGGAAATCCTAATACTATAGACTATAGCCTTCTATATAATTCTAATTATAATTAAAGAAACCTTTAAGTATAGTCTTATAAGACTCTATTATCTCCTATAACTCCTTAGGGGCAATATTATCCTACTAGTAAAAATGCTAGTAGCTAGGTAGATAAACTAGTAGCTAGGCTATAGGAGGCTATTCTATATATAGCAGGTATTTAGTAATATAATAGAAAGCTTTATATAGCTTAATATACTAATATAATAGATAGTTTACTATCTTATTAGTACCTATAAGCTTAATTATTAACTTATTACTACTCTTATAAATATACTTATATATATACTTAATAGTCTTAATTAAAATATAAACTTTAATATTAATATAGGTATTATACTTATAGTATAGATATAAGCTATAAGGTACTATAAACTAATTATCTAAAAAGACCTCTTTATCCCTAACCTTATAAGTTATAAACTTACTATTATTATAGTACTAATATATTAGATAACTATCTTTTAAGATTATAGTCTTTATAATAAATGCTTTTAGGAACTATTTTATATATATAATAAAGTAGGTACTCCTAAAAGACTATATATAGGGTGTAGATAGATTATCTATACTATAGGGACTATAGACTATTTACAAGCTGACAATCTTCTATAACTCTCTAGTCAGGTCTATTTTAGCTAATAGCAGCTTAGTGTAGACTATATAATTAATATTTATAGGATCTTTATATAGGGTATTACTTTTAGGAGTTAAAAAAAAAAGAATATAGTAATATGGTAGGCCTTGCTTTTAGTACTTAATAATCTATACTATACTAGTAAATAGGCTAAGCAGGCTCTATTATAGCTTTTATAAAATTACCTAACTTTTTATCTTAAATACCTAATTAACTAAATTAGAGTAATTAGTTAAAGTCTTACTAGCTTATAACTATTATATAATCTTAGGCTATAAAAGATTAGCTATAAAAATAATAAAAAGAGTTAGTAAGCTTAGTATCTATATAATAGCTATAGAATCTTAGTAGTACTAAGTAATAAATTAGTTACTACTAATATATAAAGCTAGAAGGATAATCTTATAGCTAAGCTCTAATAGGTTACTATTACTATTATAGACCTAATTAGTAATACTATTATATAGATTAGCCTATAACTATTTCTAATTATTCTATAACTAATTTAGCTTCTACTAATTATTAGTTATAAAAATATCTACTAAGAAAAGCTAGTAAAGCTAATTATTATAAAATAGCACTAAGTAATAGCTCTTTTACTTATATAGAAAGTACTATAACTACTATAAGAAGCCTATATAGGTAGCTTTACAGCCCTGGCTATGATGATCATAGAGCTTGAGGCCCTAATAAAACCTTGGATTACTAAATAGAAAGAATAAAGGATAAGCTAGTAGTAAGTAGGCTATATAAAAGAGGTAGATCCTATAGAGCTACTACTATATACTATTAACTAAATTATACTCTATAAATATAATATCTTAATAATAGTATTTACTATATTTAGATAGAATAATTATAGTAACTTTATAGATAGTAAGCAGATTATCCTAATAATAATCTATACTAGACTTAATAATTAGCTATAAATATAGATTAAGAACTACCTATATAGACTTATTTATAAGCTATAAGGCCTCTAAACACTCTCTTATAGTTAAATATAGCTTAATAAAAGGATTATAAGTATATAAGTACTTAAATAGCTTACCTAATACCTAAAGATCTAAACTAGTAAAAGCTTATAAGTAAAGGTTAGCTATTTAAGTAGGATTATAAAAATATAACTAAGTAAATGTAAGCTAGATACTAGATAGTAGATCTAGTAGGCTTATATTATAGTAAATAATACCCTATATCTAGAAAGTTATTACTCTACTAAGCTATAAACCCTTATCTACTTATAAGTAATTAATTAATATAAAGGAAAAAAGTATATTATACTCCTTTATCTTCTAATAAAACTAGATAGCTTACTAAGATAGGATAGTAAGGAGTATTTACAAAATACTAGTAGGCTCTATAAAAATAGGGAGAATTATATTACTCTAATAGTAATATAATCTAAATTTTAGGTTAAAGATAATAGAAGCCTAAATATAACTAAAGTTAGCACTAAATATATATAAATAATAAGACTATATATACCTACAACCTTTTATTTAGCTAATAAAGTATACTATAATTAGGATACTTAATATCTATTAGTCTATAGTTATTATAATCTAGGAGTAAAGTAGATAATTGAAAACCTACTATATAGTTATAAAGAGTCTATAATAGAGGCCTAATAATAGCTATATTATTATTAAGAAGAGGCTTAATATAAGTAGTATAGGCTACTAAATAGGTCTTGTAAGTATTATAAGGAATACTATTCTACTAGGTAGTAAAAGTAGTAATTAGCTTTATAGCCTTATAGGTAGTATATAGATATAATAGGGTAGATATAGGTAGTTAGGTAAAATAGGAAACCTAAGAAGTCTAGGAAGCTAGGTAAGTATAATAGGGCTAATAAATAGGTAGTAGAGGCTTTAATAGTAGAGGATTTAGAATAGAGTTTTTAATAGGTAGGCTTGTAAACCTCCCTAGGATAGGGCTAGTTATTGCTGTATTAGGAGGTAATAGGATTATAATATTAGTAGTAGCTAAGCTATTAGAGTTTATATTAATAGGTTATAATAGAGTGTAAGCCTGTTACTATTATCTAGTCTTCTCTAAATAGGCTTTATAAGTAGTATAAGGTAGACTAGTTAAGACTTGTATATAAAACTTACATTATAGCTTTAATATCTTATAGGAGTAGTAATAATATTAAATAAGGGAAGATAAAGGAAGTATATTTAATTAATAGAAAGGTAAATATAGAACCTATAAGAACTTATAAGAATATATAAGAACTTATAAAGAAATAAATAGCTTACTATAAAAATTTTATATTTAAAATATAGAAGATCTACTAAAAGGGTTATAAATATAGAAAATATTAATTATAGGATACTATAAGACTAAGTAGGAACTAATTAAAATAAATAGAACTGTAAACCTATATAGTTGAAAATAATAGTTACCTACTAGATATACCTTCTTTATATATAGCCCTGTAAGGAAAAGAAGTATAGGGAAAGTTAGGGGTAAGTACTTACTAAGAAACCTGCTATAGTAAAGTTACAAATGTATGAAAGTAAATATAGTAAAGTATAGGCTACTCATGGCTTACTTGCGGCTGTATAGCAGTTATAGTACTAGGAAAGTCATTTTTCGGTAGTAATATAGAGGGAAAAGTACTGCCAGGTCACTGTATAGGCAAATCAGTAGAGGAAATACAGGGCAGTATAAAAAAAGCTTGCGGAAAAATGCTAGAATATGTATAAGAAAAGAAGAAGAAGATTAGGGACAAGTGCACGTGGAATGGAGGCGAGGCTAAGAACCAGTGCGGGACGTTTAAGTATCAGTCCTGCTCTTGGAAGTCTGGGGGATGTAAGGTGGGGTCACCTGGTGGCTAACCGCAATATGCTTTCTGCTTGTAATCTTACTTGGTGCCGTGGGGAGCTGCCTTGCTGGGAAAATTTCGGGCGTGTGGAGTCTCTAAATAAGTTCAGGTCTTTGCTTAACCGGGCAATTCGCACTGTTTAAATATTCAATTCCAGGCACGGTTCCACAGTGTCCAAAATCTCACTCCCTCCCTCTTCATGCGACATGCGACCAATATATGAGCTGGGCTAAAGCTGTTGTCATATGTCGCCTGCGTCAAGCTCACTTCACCAAACTCCGTAGGCGGTCAAAGCATGTCACCCGCCTTCAACTTCTTTTTAATAAATAAGGCGTCCAGATGCGGCGAGTCGTGGTGACAGGCCTCGGCGCCGTCACACCCCTCGCCGTTGGGGTGCGAACGACGTGGAAACGGATTCTGGCTGGCGAGTCGGGCATTACTAGCGTTCTCACAGAGCGCCCACCGGCAAGCCAGTGGAAGGGCATCCCGAGCACCGTTGCGGGTCTTGTGCCCCTAGATAAAGGGAGAGGGGCGGAGCATGAGTGGCGGCCGTCGGAATGGCTCAGCGCCGTTGAGCAGGACAAGATGCCGCGACATACGCAGTATGCCGCCGCTGTGAGCGAAATGGCCTTGAAGGATGCCGACTGGGCGGCGACGACGGCGGAAGAGAAGGCGATGTCGGGCATATCGATGGGCAGCGGAATTGGTGATCTCGATCACCTTTATACTACGAGTTTGGGATACAATCAGGATGTAAGTCATAGCCCCAGCAGAGCAAATAAGTTGACGGGTACCAATATATAAATGTAAATAGGGCTATAGGAAACTATCGCCGTTCTTTGTACCTAAGATTCTCTTGAACATGGCAGCCGGCCATGTCTCGATGAAGTACGGTCTCCAAGGACCCACGCGCTGCATCACAACCGCATGCGCCACCGGAGCCGACTCGATAGGCGACGCGTTCACTACGATTAGGCTCGGCCGCGCTAACGTCATGGTGGCCGGCGGCACAGAGTCGTGCATCCACCCTCTCGCCCTCGCCGGCTTCGGAAAGGCCCGGTCGCTGTCGACGGCCTACAACGACAACCCAACCTCAAGCTGCAGGCCCTTTGATCGCGACCGGGATGGGTTTGTTATTTCTGAGGGCGCAGCAGCGCTCGTTCTTGAGGAACTAGAGCATGCCAAACGACGAGGCGCGCGTATTTATGCCGAGATTAAGGGCTGGGGATCGACTGCCGATGCGCATCATATAACAGCACCGAGGTCAGATGGGAACGGTGCCTTCCGAGCCATGAGGGAAGCTCTTCGGGAAGCCGGAGTGAAGCCATCCCAGGTGGACTACATTAACGCGCATGCTACTGGAACGCGCGTGGGCGACGCCGCGGAGATTCTGGCGATTAAGGAACTCATGAAGGATGTTGACGAGAGTGCGGTCACGGTCAGCGGCACAAAGGGTGCAACGGGACATTTGTTAGGAGCGTCAGGTGCACTAGAAGCACTATTGACGGTGCTATCCATCCATGAGGTAATGTGGCCGCCCTTTTGACCTCGAAATTGTTGATCCATCTGCTAACCTAGGGATGCAGAGAGTTGTTCCCCCGACATTGAACTTGGATCATCCCGATGTCGGCGGCATCAAGTTCAACCTGGTCCCTAAGAGATCCCAGGAGAAGGAGAAACTGGATGTGGCTCTATCAAATAGCTTCGGCTTTGGAGGTGTTAATTCATCCCTGGTATTTTCACGAGTTGGCTAAGAAGGAGCTTGGAGCTCGGTGGGTATGTACGATAAAAAGACAGCCTTAGGATGCTACGATTCAGTGTACAATTAGATCTAGAAGGGGCGAGGACCATGGGATGATCGAGCAAGATATCGGCAGCGTGGTGTGAATTTAGGTAGCATTTTAATTGTAATATTATTCCGGCACACGCGCGGCTGTTGCGGGAGTGCGGATCCAGACGTAGGTACGAAATACACGATGATTACCTTTTACTCCGTACGAAGTACAGGATGCGCAGTTTCCGTTTCTGCTTTTTGTCGGTGCTCAATCCAGGTGACACGTTTCAGCCTCAATTCAGTAAACTCAACTTCATCTGCCCAGTTTCTGAACCTCGAGAACCATATTTCAATTGATATTGATTCCTCCGCTTGCTACTAATTACAAACGGAGTAAAGCTTAAGTCTTACTTCTTCCGTTCATAGAAGACTTTGGATTGGGTCGACACGAAAAAAAGGACACTGTTTTTTCGAACCTTAACACGGTACCATCTCTCGCCAATCTCCCGATATCTTCATCGATTATTTCGTTCGGGACGAGTTATCTCATCGCTAGGCCATTCACACCAGGAATTTGGATAAATTAAAGGACCCCGGCTCATAACTTCTTGATAATTGATAAATTCGCTTGTCTTGTGGGCCGCATGCTGTGGACAGAGTCAGGGACGGCGTGTGTGACCCCTGCTCGCATTGATCCGTCCCTCGTTCATCCCGATTCTTCTCACCCTCACCCCAGCAACTCATGTGAGAAGTAGTGATCTCCGCAGCCGCTAAAAGCACCTTACAGCGTCCTACCGCGTCCTACCGCGTCCATGTCCCGGGCTCGGGACGGCGCACCATCCGGTGTCGACGGGCCTTCCACTTCTGCGGCGACGGGAACCTCGGCCAAGACGTCCGGCCTCTCCGGGGACCCCATCGAGAACTTGAAAGAGAGTGTGGCGCAATGGGGTGACTCCGCGGCTCATCGTAGCGATGACGATGACGATGAAGGCTCCGAGCACGAGCTACTTCTCGACCCTCTCGGTCAAGGGCCGGGGGGCAGGAGTTCCGTGGATCTCGACAGCGAGGAAGGGATCGCCCTTAAGGCAGGCGATGAGGACGAGGAGCAGGAAGACTCCCCCTACGCCGAGGTTCGAGCGGCCGTGCACAATTACGACCAGGACCTGCCATGCAATACTGTGAGGGCATGGGTGATTGGGTTATTCTTGGTGGTAGTGGGAGCCTCTATGAATACGCTCTTCTCACTTCGCCAGCCCTCGATTGGCATTGGCCCCCTTATCGCCCAGATAGTCGCATGGCCCCTCGGCCATGGCTGGGCGAGGGTAATGCCGGAGAAAGAGTTCAACACATTTGGCATCAAGTGGTCCTTGAATCCCGGACCGTTCAATGTCAAGGAACATGGCGTCATTGTCGTCATGGCCAGTGTCTCATTCTCCGTTGCTTACGCGACCGACATCATTCTCGCGCAACTCGTCTTTTACAAGCAAAACTTCGGCATTCCGTTCCAACTTATGTTGACCATCTCAACTCAGTCACTCGGATACGGTATCGCCGGTATAATGAGAAAATTTCTAGGTACGTCTGTCGAGCAATACCAAGAGAGAAGAGGATGCAGTTCTGCTCACATATCCATCTTAGTGTATCCTGCGTCCATGATCTGGCCCGGCACTCTGGTGTCCGTTACCCTCATGAATGCCATGTATGAGGAGCGCGACCGCCCAGATCCCAGAGTCCTTGGGGGAAATATGCCCAGGTACCGGTGGTTCGGATATGTCACGCTTGCGGCTTTCTTATACTACTTTATCCCCGGCTACTTCGCTCAATTCCTCAGCGTCTTTGCCTTTCCGACGTGGTTTGCACCCGATAATGTGATTGTTAACCAACTTTTTGGTGGTATCACGGGGCTGTCTATTCTTCCCATGACTTTTGACTGGACGCAAGTTGCTGGCTTCGTTGGCTCTCCTCTTATTCCTCCTTGGTACGTGTCTCTGGAACGGAAGGACGCTTGTCAATTTTGAAACGGAGACGCGTCGGCAAGCTAACGTAGTGAATTCTAGGCATGCTATCGCCAACACCCTCATAGGTGTCGTCCTCTTCTTCGTTATCACAGCTTCTCTCTTCCATTACACTGGTGTTTGGTACGCCGAATACCTTCCGATGAGCGATGCAGGTACCTACGACAACACTGGTGCCAAGTACAACTCGTCGCGTATCCTTACCCCCGAGTTTACTCTCGATGAAAAAGCCTATGCCGAGTACTCGCCTTTATTCATCAGTACAACTTTTGCCATCTCCTACGGTCTCTCATTTGCTGCCATTGCCTCATTGGTGGTATATACCTACCTCCACAATGGCGATCGCATCTGGCGCCAGTATCGGAATAGTACAAATGAGAAGCCCGACGTCCATATGAAGATGATGAGGAAGTATCCTGAAGCGCCAGGGTGGTGGTACATGTCGCTCTTTGTTGCCGTAAGTAGCCGCAGCACACGACATTACTTCTTTTCAGCAATACTGACGCACACAGATGCTGGCCATGGGTTTTTATACCATCACCGCCTACCAGACGAATCTCGCTTGGTGGGCGTTCCTCTTGGCCGTCTTCATATCCTTTGGCTTCTCGCTACCCATTGGCATTATCCAAGCCATTACAAATAATCAGATAGGTCTAAACGTGCTTACTGAGTTCATTTATGGATACATTCAGCCCGGTCGCCCTTTGGCGCTCATGATGTACGCATCACCTACCTTCCCCAGGCCGCACCTGTCCCCCTTTCCTCATGTCGTGCAAGCTAACCTTTATCAGCTTCAAAACTTTTGGCTACATCACCATGTCTCAAGCCCTCAACTTCATCTCGGACCTCAAGTTTGGCCATTACATGAAGATCCCGCCTAGAACCATGTTCCTCGCCCAGGTTGTCTCGACGACACTCTCCTGCTTCATTCAGATCATGGTTCTCAATGGCGCCCTTTCCAGCATCAACGGAGTATGTACGCTCGAACAGCCCGAAAGATTCACTTGTCCCGGTGGCCGAGTATTCTTTGCCGGTATGTCTCCCACCCTATGCCCCGGATCCTCGAAACTTAGAGCTTTTACTGAATGGCATGACAAAATAGCCTCCGTCATCTGGGGTCTTATCGGGCCCGCCCGCATGTTCTCCCCAGGCCAAGTCTACTCGGGCCTCTTCTTCTTCTTTGCCCTTGGTGCCATCGTCCCCATCATCATCTACTACGCCTCCAAGCGTTGGCCTACCTCGCCCGTCAAGCACCTCATGGCGCCACTCATATTTGGCGGCGCCGGCATGATCCCGCCAGCTTCCCCGCTCAACTATCTCACCTGGGGCATGGTCGGCTATCTCTTCCAACATCACATCCGCTCGCGCTACTTTAACTGGTGGAGGCGCCTCAACTTCCTCACGTCATCCGGCCTGGACCTCGGTCTGGCCCTCGCGACGCTCGTCATCTTCTTTGCGTTCACGCTGAATAACATTGACCCGCCTTCGTGGTGGGGGAATGATATCGTGAGAACAACGTTGGATTATAAAGGAGGGGCGGTGCAGGCGAAGGTCCCCGAGGGCCAGACTTTTGGGCCGGAGTCTTGGTGAGGAGTTAATTTCTGGTTTTGATCGCTCAAGATGCAGGCTTTCTGGTGTGTGGGTATCTTTAGACGTCGCTGGCGCATGGGAGAATGGTGTTGTTCCTTTTCAGCGGACCTCACTTATAGACATGTATCCATTGATTTTATACTTGTAGACAAAAGCGGTCGATCTATATAGTTCAACTCCATGACCCTCCAACAGGATTCTTCCTCCCAGCAAAGACTTCAATGTTCTTCCACTACTTTACAACCTAGCACCCCAAGGAACAATACACCTCGGTTATTCTCCTTCGTGGGACCCAGTTGCAGGAATTGTACTAATTGATCGTATAGCCAGTCAATAAAGCCAGCCTTTCAGGCTTGTCCTGCGCGAGAAGTCTTGGCGGCTTTGGCATCGGGCCAGGCTCCGACCTCACTTGCGGCCCCTCGAGGGCTGGGCTCTTCAATTGGTCCAAAGGCTCGTGGAAACGCATGCCAATCCGTCTGAAGGCTTCAGCTGAAACTTTCATCGCTATCACGATTGGCTTCCAAGGACATGGCATGCGGGCCAGGGATTTCCCCTTGCAGACCCTCACTTAAGGGGTGAGTTCCGGCTGCAGTGAGAACTTAATCACCAGGAGAGAGAGCCTTGTGCAGCTAGAACTTCGTCCTGCATGGCAAGTCGGCGGCTAGAACTCACAACGGCCATGACATGCAAAAGGCAGTACTTAAAGGGCTTCCGTTCTCGAATAGATAGGTAGAGAGGAGGAGCAACCAACTCAACCAACTCAACCAACCTTAAACCTACTACTCAACATCGCTACTTGTGGTCATCGCGATATCAGAGCTCTTAGGCGCGCCTAGGCCTGGCATATTTGTCTGCACTTCCACTCCCGTTTCATTTCCTTGCTATGCATTGGATTCTACGACCATGCCAATCCCATGGAAGATCATATCCTTGAGTCTAGCGGTGATAGTCTCTCTGGCTTCAATCGTCGCCACGATATGCCTGTCCAATCGGACTTTCATCGATAACGGCACGGTGTAATGGGTCAAGGATAACTGTGTGTATATCCAGATCGGAGTTCAACTCACCGCGACTGTGGCGGCCATCAGCCAGACTCATATCGCCAAGAGCCTCATTCGGTTCATTACCCTCGATCAACTCCTGCCTCATTCGAAGCCAATAACACTGGACAACTTGAGGCTTCGAATGGCGATAGTTGAGGGAATCCCTGTCTTCGAATGGAAAAATTGGTTTACCCTCGTTTGGCTGTTGTTGCTCCAGATTCCGGCGGCCCTCTGGGCTGGCTCACTCACGCCGAAGATCACAACCTCGGAGCACGAAACGCAAGTCCAGATTCCCAGCTTCGAAGCATCAAGCTCAAATCTATGGGGTTCTCTATGCCCCCCTGCCGTTGCCTGTGATCACCTTCTAGGGGCAACCCTAGATTTGGGAACTTTCAGCTATCTTGCGTGGAAGAGTAAGTGCGTTACATTCCGAAATGGACAGTTATCAAGCTAATGCTGTACCCTGCTTCCGCCATCTGCTGCAGCCAGGACCGGTTTACTCTTAAACGCCGCAGGGCAGGCGTCCTCCCGAAACGATTCCATCCCTCGCCACCCGAAGCTAGATAACACGGGTTTCGCCTACCAAGGACGATTGTATGGTGTCGGTTCCTCTGTTGGCCTCCTCGGACTAGATGACTCAAAAGACACCGCCAAAGCTCGTATGCTCCATTATTCGTTTCTCGAAGATGGATATCACTCCGAGGTGTCATGCAAATACAACGCTTCAAGCAAACTTAACTTCCAGAAGCTCGATGTACTTCCCACACCGAACGGAACCTATGCTCCAACGGGGTTTTGGGCAAGCGGGTCTCTTCCAAACGGCGAATGGACCGGGTTCCCTACCTGGGGTGTCCTGGTTAGTGACTTCGTCACTGCCTTGGCCGCTGTGAAGGGGCAATCCCGGTACATGTATGGTTTCGTCGCTGGGAAGAGCTACGACAGGTTAAATCAGGTGCAATGCGAGGTCGCTTTCACGCCAACTAGGTTCAACGTAACGGTCGACGTAGCGGAGAAGACTATCACTGTCTTGCGCACCGAAGAAGTCCCAGAGAACATCGACCCCAGGGAATGGCTGATAGGGATTGCGTTCCTCGGTGTCAGCTACCTGTCACAGACCCTCACGACACTGTATACGTCGGTTCTGGGTGACTCGTTCCTCCGCAACATCGACAATGTCAGCGCCCAAAACGGGCCGCCGGGGTGTCAATCCCCTCGACGCGCTCCGTGGGGTCGAGGAGGCGCTGGAGTTGCTGCTCGACCACTTCCTGGAGAGCCATGGAGCAGCGCAGATAATGCTGCAAGATGAAACAAAACGGGTCGACGGAACCGTGACCGTTGTCGCGGTCAAGGTGGGGAACATGGCCGTAGTCTCAGTGCTCGCGGGACTGACTGGCTTGGTTGTGCTTGCGGCCTTGGAGGAATGTATTCGGCTAAAGTTATGGAGGCAAGTGACCCAGCCACCACAAGTAGACTTGGACTTCTTGGAGTATAAGTCGGCGATTGTAGGTGCTGCGAAGGGCAGTGGTTCCGGGCTCCAGGAGGTGCAGGACTGGGAGGGCAAGTCGGACGACAAGGTGGTGGGAGGACTCTACGTGAGGGGAGAAAACTGCGCACTAGTGCTAAAACAAAAAGAAAGAAGGGTTGGCGGCGGAGAGGGGAGTCGAGATTCCTTGCTTGTGAACTAAGCATTCCTCGATAGAACTCATGGCTTGGCCAACAGATTTAACAAGCAGGAGGGTGGGGGGGTGCCTGCTCTCCCTCGGGATAGATCGTCTCTTCCTTCATAAATCCCTTACAAGGCCGGTGAAGAAGGCGAAGAAGGCGCCTGTGGGGATAAAATCGTTGAAGCGAAGCCCACATCCCGGTCCCGGGGCGCCCGGTCCGGAGATAACGTGGCCGACATACGAAGTAAGGATGGGCCATGGACAAGTGAGAATTTTGCGAACCAGGATAGACCCCGAATTATAGTGTCCCATTCCAGACCTTTCTCTTTTAATTTCAAGTAAACTAGAGTCGTCTCGTCATTCCTCTCCGGGAAGTAGCGAGAATGTGGGCTTTCTGTGCTTCGAGATATCTTTAACCTGCGCTTAACCTCTCCTTTTGACGGGCTATCCTAGTTGGAAGCAGTCTAGGCAATCCTTTCTCACCTTCACCAATCCAATCGGAATCTGGCCGGCAATCCTGGTGGCTGCATGCGAGAAAAAGTGGGCAGACCGAAACGAAGCACATCTCCGCTCGGAGACTCTATCACACGTTCCGCGCTCTTTCGTTGGCTACTCGGGGAAACGGCCGGGACTCGCCAGCGGTACTGCCGGTCGGCAAATCCCACGTGGGGAATGTGGAGGAAACTGGCCTGATCGACGTTGTAACTCGGGGAGAAGTTGGAGGAGTTGGCCCCCAACTTCTTCTAAACTTGGGTCAAAGCGCGGCCGAGTAAGAATCCTCCTCCCATGAACTGGTCGGGACGACACGTTGATATCAGCGAAGGAGACTGTCCCATTCTACGAACTGACAATCATGCAGCATTAGATTGGTCGTCTTCAACTGGGGTGTCCCCTACATGGTATCATCCCGATGCCGCGGCGTCCGGGGGTCCGTTAGGTGATACCTCGCTGCTCCTACCGCAAGGATGCTTCCTTAGCTCCTGTCACCGTTGGAGTTGCTAATCCTGACATCCTTTGATTTCTCCTCGAGATATAAAAATAGAATTAACTGAGAAATCCTTATGCACGCCCGTCAAAGAGCTGCCTGATGTTGTGGAAGAAACATACGAAGAATTCCCGTCCTGGCTGGCAGACCTGGCTGGCAGACCTTAGGCGCATGAGAGATGAAACCATCCTCCCGGTGTAGGCCGGGGTTTGGCAAGGCAGGGCTGTATGCTTGGGCGGAAGGGAAGAGGATACGAACAGGAACAGGAGAAGCACCAATTCAACTTCCCTGTACGAAGTAACAAGAGCTCTGTCATTTGTGAGAACACTATCTGTCTTTGGTAGAATGAGGGGGAGGACTTGTTGAGACGCAAGAATAGGTAGTTCAACCAATGCAACCCTGCGCCCGTCCAAGACTCCAGGGACGGTTGAGGGTGTGATCCAGGAGCACTTCTTTATATTTCTCATCCTGACCAAGCGAACACTCAAGTCCCATCCTCCCCCTCGACATCATCTCCTGCAGGGTTATGGCCTGATGGACGGAGCTACCAGTCGAGACGCGTCTCTAGGCTGCGCGAGTTACCAATCCTAGGATCATCATTGCACCGCATATCAATGTCGTGATTCCGACAGGAGACGAAATATTTAAGAGCCCCGCGCTCTCTCCCATTGACTTCGGTATAGGTGTATAAGTGCTAGATGGGAGAAAACAATCGGTCTATCTTAAATCGCTCCCTTTCTCACATATTTACCGAGACATTCGAGAAACCCTTCGTCACGATCCTCTTCCAGATCATCAACTTGAACTTCAAGCATCGTCCGGAGATAGACACCATTCACCACCCCCAAACAACCATAATGAGCACCCCTGCCGCCGCCGCGAAGGCCTCTAGCCATGGCTACGATCCGACTTTCACGGACCAGGTCATTGCTGCCACAGGGCCCAAGGCCCACAAGAGAGTCGCCCAAATCATGCCGAGCCTCCTCCGCCATTTGCACGATTTCGCCCGAGAAGTAGACCTCACAGTTGCCGAGTGGATGTCTGCTGTCGAATTTGTATGACCCCCCCTCCCCCCCCTTTCCTTGTGTAAAGCATCATTCCATTCCTCAGTTCAATCACCAATACCTGGACACATTGCTAAACACCAAACGTGCATATATAGATCAACGAAGCCGGCCAAATGTCCAACGACAGACGTAACGAAACCCAGCTCGTCTGCGACATCCTCGGCCTAGAATCCCTCGCCGACGAAATCTCCTCCAAACTCCTCCAGAAATCCTCCCCGGACTCCATAGGCTCAACCTCCTCCGCCATCCTCGGGCCCTTCTACAGGAAAGACGCACCCATCCTCCCCAACGGCGCCAGCATCGTCGCCCCCGAAACCCGCGACGCCTTCGCCAAGGATCTCGCCCACTTCTCCGGCCGCGTCACCGATGGTAAAGGGAATCCCGTCCCCAACGCCGTCGTCGACGTTTGGCATACGGCCCCGAACGGCATGTACGAGCAGCAGGATCCAGACCAGCCCGATTTCAACCTGAGGGGTCGGTTCAAGACGGACGAGTCAGGGAAGTACTCTCTTTACTGCCTACGTCCGGCTCCTTACCCCATCCCCGATGACGGCCCCAGTGGGTTGCTCCTCAAACTCCTCGATCGCCATCCTTGGAGGCCCGCCCATATCCATGTCATCGTGACTGCCGATGGGTACAGGCCCCTTACTACGCAGATATTCGACAAGGGGGACAAGTACTTGACGAATGACACCGTTTTTGCCGTCAAGGAGGATCTTATCGTGGAATTTGTTACCCGGAAAGACGATCAGGACGCAAAGTGGACACTGGTCTACGATTTTGTCTTGTCTCGGGTGTAAGAGTATACGGGGGAATGTTCGTTTAGTCGCCGAAGCTGCTGGCATCTGTGCCCATTGATTCTCGGATGTTCTCTAGATTGGATTACGCTCCTGGGCGGAAGAGCTCGGATCCGAGGTAATATGGTTGGTACCCTTCTTTATGCCAATCGAGATGAGAATACGGAGTACCCTTAGTATAAGAACCCCAAGGAATGCCATTTCTAGGCAGCCTATTCAATTAACAAAAAAAAATATGGTATCGAACATCATGAATCTACTTGCCTCAGCCGACTCTAACCTAAACCATCAGTCACCCCTTTTTTAGGATTTTTCATCCATCCCTCTTTTCCTGGTTCCAGAAGATGTTATGCAGCATGGGGGATACAAAGAGAGATGCCCCAAGCTATTGAGAAGAAAGAAGAAACAGGTTGGGAACTCGCCAAAGTGCACAAGCGCAACAGTATGCAGCGGCCCCACCGCCTTGTGTCCGCGGTTGGAGTATCGTCCAGCAACACCCCTCCGCGAGATTTATACCCTTCCGAATTAGGCCAACCCCAAGAAACTTGGGCTGGCCGCCTCCCAGTCCCGCTATTTATGAAGGTCGACCCTGTGAATGGAGGAAAGCATCATACATTCCAAACGAACCCGCCTCTGGTTGCATTGGTTTGGATGGCCCTGTTGGAAATGTCGGATATAGTGGAACTCCACTAATATGAGCCTCTCCTTGAGCTGGTTGCCATAGAGCGTCGAGATTAACTTCGTCCTCACCCGCGGGAGTGTTCACGTCACTTGTACGCCGCCCTGACATGGCATCACCGCCTCTTAATGAGTAGCTAGCCGAACTCGCCGGTGAGGCTCCGTTGGTTGGGCCGGTAAATGGTGCCTCCTGGAGTGCGGGTATTATAGGTTGGTAGCCCATCGGAGATCCAACAGGCACTCGCGTTCTAGTAGAGAGTCCGTCCGAAACCGATGGGCCCTTGTAACGGTCTGTATCAATCTTTGGAACACGCCCAGGCCCAGGAGCAATATTGTCCCTAGGAGATACAGCATAGGGGACCGCACGAGAGGGGTCTATCTCAGCATCCGCTGACTGCGAGCGGTGCCGCCGTGCTACTACATCGCGGAAAGTCTCGAGTATGTAGGTGAGGCGGCGTGCCTGGGGATCAGTCTGGGCGCAATACGCCACTATCGACAGGACGTTGGATAACTGCCTGGAATATCCCGGATTCGGATGCAGCCGAGCAAATTCGTTTCCGAGGATCACGAGGGCGGCCGCAAAGAGGAAGTGTCTGTAGATGGTCAGCCATGGACTCAGTGGGACATGGTTGAAGTCTTCGCTTCGCTATTCGGAACGACGGCACAGCTAACTACTTACGTGACGAATGGGTTTCTCTCTGGCAAATATCGTGCGTGATGGGCGCCTTGTACAATCTCAATCGTACGCTCGGCTATTTTCACGCATGTCCTTGAGAATCTTTGCATCCGCTGGCTAAACTTTGTCGGGGGGACCTTGTCAACTTGGTCGTTTTTGAGAAGATAGAGGAAAAAAGGTCTCGTGTAGAGAAGAACGGCATGATAATGGAACAGATTTAGGTGGAGGATGGCGACCGCTTCTATGATTGGTGTAGAGGGGTCCATGGCTCGATCCCAGTGGAATTCTTTTTGGAGCTGCTTCTCCAATTTTTGACTTTGAGCTGTGAACTCCTGGGCTAGTTTCGTCGTCACCCTTCTGCTAGCGTATACCGTTTTCAAAATACGGCCAATAAGCCGTGCAATATCGACTGCAAGGTTCATGCAGCGGTCGTCCTCGGCCATCTCGCCAAGGTCTTCCTGAAGCGCCTCAAGGGAATCGGCAGAACAGTCATCCTCCGCTATAAGTGTTGGACGCCCGAGAGCAGCTGCTAGGAATCGATCTAGGACGAACAAACTTCTCCAAACCTTCCGGCGGACAACTTGCTCCTGTTTCGAAAAGATCAACTGCATTTGCATCCCTCTATGAAGCCCTAGGGTAAATGCAGACTGAACGGCCATAGCTTCAAGTTTTCGTCAGCAAAAGTGCTCAGCCGAGACATGAAAGTATAGAACATGGATGCGGGAGGTTCACTTCACTCAGTCATCCAATACGACTCGGGAAGGGGCAGATGCGAGGTCTCCAGGGTGGCCTTACCCAAATAAGTGATGGCGGCGTTCCGCCTCGAGACGGACAAGGAATACACGGCCATCAGGCACAATACTTGAACCGACGAAAAGTCTCCCTTTTCGTGGAGAGTCAAAGGGTCTATGTGCCTTTGCGTACTCCGGAAGTAATTCTCTGCTACATCAATCTGAGATTGCCGCAGACGACTAATGATAAGGTCTTCGTCATCCCCTGGCTTCGGTGTTGCAAGGACAAGACCAGTCGCGAAATTGAGGTACATAAGGTTTAGCATTCCCGGTTTCGCTATGAATGGATTGTGGAGACACGCAATTGCGGCACGCTCAAAGTCGGTACGGTTGAACAGATCTAGCAGGCCATGAGTCTGACGGGGAAGAAGTGAATGTTAGTGACATTGGTGCAAAAGGAAGCTTTTCACAGAAGGGGGGTGTACCTACGTTGGTGAAAAAGGAGTTTAGAAGCACCTGGGCGGTTTGTGGAGGAGGAATTATACCCGGGAGCTCCTGATTCGAGTCGAAGTCGATCACATTCTCCATAATCTTATGACGACTTGGGTCATTGGTAAAGTCGCAAGGCTCAAATTCGCCCACAATGAACCTGAGTATTTGGAGACAGGATAGAGTTGCAGAATCACCGAGGTAGACTTGAACGAGATCCGTTAGTACCCAACGATAGGTAAATGCAGCCACGGAATAGACACATACTGAGCCGACCATTTGGGGCTTGAAGGAGCCTTGTTTCTGTAAAGACCTCCGCCTCATCATCTGCGCCTGACACGGTGCTTTGCCGAGAGCTAGATTCGTAAGGAGCTGGGTGTTGAGTATCACTAGGTGCTGCTGGAAGTTTTGATAAAGGAATCGCATCGGTCTCGGTCGGTCGCGGGCCAGGGGTCTTAGTGGGAAGAGTGTTCTGGCGAATAGCCGGTTTCTTCACAACTTGGTTGTCTTTCGGGGTTGGCTTTCCGGCAGCGGTACCTGAGATCTCGGTAAGTCTTCGTTTCGTGGGCGATGAAGCTTTCTGCTGAGGGGCGGGGTCGACTGCGGCTTCAGACTTGTAGGTGCATGTTGAGGATCTTTTGATGCAGGCCGAACATGGTTGTAAGCCGTTGCACTGTCAGAATCAAAAGTTAGCGTCTAGTCTCCAGAAGCCGCCGCAAATAACCCGAAGTTACTTGCACCAAAATCAAAAGCCAAGGCCAAAGACCTGTTCATGTGCCACCTTCCGCCTTCGTAAACGGGGAGAAACCAAAGCGAGAAAGCAATCCAACCAAGGCTTGGCGAGAAGGGGGAGCGCGTGCTCTGCAACTCGACTCGGTCTGGTGACAAGATCTGTTTGCAATACCCGCACAATGCCACTCGACAAGCTCACATCGTGCCGTGGCGGCAGAGTAAGAGCTCGGATGACTGGAATTCCCCAACGTATTGTACCTCCCAAGGAAGCTACTCCGTACCAAAAATGTCATACGCGCTCCGATTTCAATATCGCAGCAGGGTCGTGGCAGGGCTCTCTAAAAGCAACGTGCCTCGATGCATTTGGAGCAGGCTAGCGATTATCTTGCAAAGGCACCAGGGTTCTGTTCATGATATGACAGGTATGCGACAACTGACCAACATCGTTCAAGGCAAAAGAGAGAAATGGGGTAGCGGCGTGAGGAGTGAGGGAAGTACGGGTAGCTGATGGTGAAATACAAGTCTGGGAAAAGAAGCAAGTGGGATGCATGGCGCGGAATCCAAGGTGACAAGTACAAAGAGAAAGGAATATAAGACATGAAAAGTGCAACGACATCTTCAAACTCAGAGAGACATAGCCATCCACCGACGGCAGTCGACAACAGGCTTGGCAGGACCTCGTGCTACTTCTGTTGAGCTCTCACCTTTTGCTTGCGTCGCTTGCAGGTTTCACAAGCCTGAGCTGTCCTCTGTCGTTTGTCGTCGGGTACTTTGGGACGAGTCATGGCGGCGACGGTGCACCGGTCCGGAGGAAATGCGCCGGCATCCGATAATATCAGTATGATCGGGTGTGGGACGCGAACGTCAGATTGGCTGCAATGGTGCAAAGTAGAGGTGAGAAGCGAAAGGCGAAGCACCCCGCGAGTGATGTATTGGGTGGTATTAAGCAGGGCGACACGCCCAAGCTAAAGAAGGAGGTAAGAGAACTAGGTTCGAGACAAGCTCCTCCCTGCCGTAACGCCAAGTCCCTGCTTGGTAGTTGTTTTCCTCGAGTCAGGAGGTCTGTTACATTATCCGTGAATGGGGAATGATGCTCCACGATAGGCTGGAAGCCGGTTAAGCGGAGCTTGCCGTCAATACAGTGGTGCTCAGATTCGGGTCGGTCTCGGACACGGAAGAAATCGGCGATCCACCCCAACTCTTCTCCCCAAAGAATAAAAACAAGCAACAAGTTTGCCGGACAGTGAAGACCGCACCCACAACTCCTGGCGCCCGTGAATGGCGGGGATTCAAAAATGACCCGGCGGGAAGGGTAGTCGAACGAGCGTTATTATAGTATAAGGGAGGAGGGCAAGCAAGAATTGCAAACGGTTTGCCCGAATACCAGTCTCATGCAGCCGGCCGCTGCCGACGTGAGCGATTTGAGTTTTCTTCACTCCCAGTCGCCAGGACCCGCGAAAGCTGCAGTAACAAAGCTACTGACGCGACGGGATCCTCGGAAGTCACCGAGGCCAAATTCTGGGTTGAAAGAGTCTCGGCAACATTTAGTGAAGATATGTAATGGTACTGGAAAAGGGGAGACCCGTCCTATGGCGTAGTCGTGCTAGATCGAGGCAGCGCTTGGTGGGAAAAACTGACAAAAACTGACGCTGTCGACAACCAAATCTGACACGCGGCACGAAGTGATGTCTCCAATCACACGTTGGACAACTTTAGCGCGAGGAGAATAATAAGATGGGATGTACTCGGTAGGTGAGTACCGATTACGATCCACAAGACCTGACGTCGGTGAGGTGAAGTTTTCTTGGTCGAAGCGGGGTTAGGCTCTCTGGGATACGGCGGGTTTGCCCGGAGGCGGGAGGCGGGATATTAGAGCTGAGGTGAACGGAAGGAGAGCCGGAGATAGGACCAGACGCGGCAGGCAAAACCGGGATGACCGCTGCGGAAAGAACAAAAGGCACAAGGGTGAAGGGTCGTGTCGCAGAAAGCGCGACTCGGCTAAACTATGTAGGTCGAAGTGAGCTTGTGTAGTGGAGTGCTGTTTCCTAGGCTAGTCTTGGTGGGCAACAATGCAGGTGTTTCTGAGATGGGAGAAGGAGCAGCCTCGTTCAAAGCGGCTTCCTGCGTCGGTAATACTAATAGGCGACAGTGAAGGGCGGCGGCAAGTGCAACTGTACTGGGATGGTACTTTCCCATGTACCGTCTGGCCAGGAAGTATGGAAGGGGGGTACGTGAGTACTTCGTACTAAGAGAAAAGCGAAGATTTCCCCCCCAAAAAAAAGCTTTTCCACCAGCAGGACGTGGCCGGTCTCAAAAGAGTCGACACTTGGACTCACTTGGACTGGAAGTAGGTGAGGTGAGACGGGATATTAAAGTCCCCGATCTGTACCATTGACAGTCTGCAGGATGGCGAATGACCAGGCTTTAAATGATATTGATGTGATTGAGGGCGCCAACAGCCCGCACAGATACCCTGGCGCTTGGCGTACGAAGTATGCTGAAATTGATGTTGTCGATGGTGTGTGTTTGCTGAGAACTGGAGTAAATCCTCTCTCACGCAGCCGTGCACGCTTCCTCTCTGCTGTCGAACTTTTGGGATTAAGAGCCGGGCCGAAAAGGAATCTCGAGGCGTTGAGGCAAAATGGCCATCTGAGGCTCTCGTTGAAGGCTTCTCGAGTGAAAAGATTGGCGATTTGAAGAAAGGACGGGACTAGGTGATGCAGAGGACAGTGATGTATGCACGCTTGAGTACGTACTTTGCGCCTCCTTTGGAGACCAAAAAGCAAGAAGGAATGAGTAGCCAGCTGGAGGAGCTTGGCCGGCCAAGCTTGGAGTCTGAACCTTTAGGACGCTAGACCCCCAGCTACATACTTTGCACATATGCATGCATAAATATCTTCTAATACGCACTCACGTCAAGCTCATATAAACCCGCTGAGTGTTGCTACCCTCAGTGGGATGTTGGGAGACCATGGAGACGCCTGTGTGACTCGTCGATCGAGAATGAGTAAGAACGTTGCGCCGTGAAGGGTCGGTATTCCTACAACTGCTCATGTACTTCAAACGCACGAAGTACGCAGACGAAAAGTTCTGTCGATGTTGTCAAATTTAGATCTTGGCCATTGATACTGTGTTTTCATGCTGATACGCCATACTCTTCGCAGACGCCACCACCAGGACTTGGATGGCGTACACAATAACTTGAGAAGCACCAGACCGATATACTTTAATACTTGTCGTTAAGCTTTCCCAGCCTTGTCCGTGGTGAGGTCTTCCAAGACGCATTTATCGATGGGGGAGGAATATTAGCAGGAGATAACGTCGAAGTACGAAGTTCCTCCCCACATCACCATGTTGCACCCCAACCATCTTAAAGAGACGTCAACGTCGTAATAGTCGTAGTCTAGTGGCACGGCTCCACCCCCTCAGCCCTCCCCGCCACAGGGGTCCAGAGCGTAGTGTATTACGAAGGACGCAGTAATTATTATTACAGCACCACCTCGCGCTAAGTCCATCTGGTAAATTCCCCTCGGTCGTTGTAACTTCAGCTGTAACCTCTGCTGCACGAGTTCGTTCCGCCCCACTCTTGCGCAGATCAATCTCGATAACTTCTCCATGTCCGCACATACCTGGGAAGTACGAAGTAAACTACGAAGGAGAGAATGAAGTAATTATGAAGTTGTGCTATTGAGAGTTCTACTTCATCGTTTCGTAGGTTGTGACATCGTGCTCTATGAGTTCGTGCTCGACCTTGATTTAAATTCGATTAATGCATTGGTTAGTTTATGTCAGCTGGCTCAGCGCCATCAAAGTCTAATTTACTGCACAGTTGGGACGTGGGAGGCAGGCATCAAGTACCTATGGAGTCCGTGTATAAGAGGGACTCGAAGAAGAAACGGAAAAGAAAAAGAAAAAGGAAAAGGAAAGGGAAGGGGATAGGGAGGATTGGAGGAATAAGAAGAATAAGACAAAGAAATCCGGAATTGAGCGTTGGGGAATGGAATGAGTTGACTTAGAATATGCAATTGAAATATTGATGTGGGACAGGAGCTCAACACGACACTGCTCCTTCATGATCTTCATGATGCCCAACATCACCAATCCAATCAACAGAATTTCTATGTGAAGTAAGCCCGACTGTTGGAGCCATCACCAAGTTTCTCGGCAGTTGGAGGGCGGGGAAACGAAGAAAAAAAGAAAGAAAAGAACGAAGGATTTATCGTCTACGTTGGTACCTCCACAGGAGGGGCGCCTCGATAGCCCCAAGGAGCTATGGTTAGCATTACGATGAACAAAAGGACCAATGTATTCTTACTTCGTACTTCGTAGAGCGTCAATACATGCCCAAAGTACGAAGGAACACAAGGGAGATGGATCAAGGGCCCTAGATCAATGATGAGCACATCTGTCATGCATACCACAACTTGTGAGCTGGGATATTTAGGGTCTCGAGTCCAGTGCCCTCGAAATTTAAAGTTACCAGTATGAAGTACCAAGTATCAATAATTGTCGGCCCCAGCTTCGTCCTTCATGCCTAGTGTGTTAGCCCACTGCACTGAACTCGGCGCTTTTCCAACATGCCTGCAGACCACGGAATGCGCCCGCCCCTCTGCGGCTTCGCTTCTTACTAGATCCGGGGCTATCCTAGAAGCAATGTTCGGCTGAGCGGGAAGGTCAAAAACCACTCTAGGCCCTGGGGAAAATTTCAACGAATGTTTTGGCCTCCAAGTCTATTAGTAAATGCCGGATTTTACTTCGTATTATTGCCGGTTTGCACACCAATAAAACATTGGAGAAATGACAACTGCACACTGCACGGTCATCCCTGACCAATATCGAAATATGATTGATCCTATTAGAAAGTCATCCCTCGTTCGAATTGCAGCAATGTGCAGACCCTGCCTTCGTCCTAAGGTACAAGTACTACCTCGTAGTATCAAGAGAGTTCAATAATATTGGAATGACCTCATTGTATCCAGATGAGCAATGGTCGCGGAAGATCTCCTTTACCCCTGAACATCCCGTCCTGGACCCTTCTTTTGTCACAATCTGAACGTGGGAAAAAA